>WNGS01157800.1:15261-27241 GCA_020271785.1 Procambarus virginalis
AACCTGTGTGTGACGAGCAGAGACTCACCTGTGTGACGAGCAGAGACTAACCTGTGTGTGACGAGCAGAGACTAACCTGTGTGTGACGAGCAGAGACTAACCTGTGTGTGACGAGCAGAGACTAACCTGTGTGTGACGAGCAGAGACTAACCTGTGACGAGCAGAGACTAACCTGTGTGACGAGCAGAGACTAACCTGTGTGTGACGAGCAGAGACTAACCTGTGTGTGACGAGCAGAGACTAACCTGTGACGAGCAGAGACTAACCTGTGTGACGAGCAGAGACTAACCTGTGTGTGACGAGCAGAGACTAACCTGTGTGACGAGCAGAGACTAACCTGTGTGTGACGAGCAGAGACTAACCTGTGTGACGAGCAGAGACTAACCTGTGTGACGAGCAGAGACTAACCTGTGTGTGACGAGCAGAGACTAACCTGTGTGTGACGAGCAGAGACTAACCTGTGACGAGCAGAGACTAACCTGTGTGACGAGCAGAGACTAACCTGTGTGTGACGAGCAGAGACTAACCTGTGTGTGACGAGCAGAGACTAACCTGTGTGTGACGAGCAGAGACTAACCTGTGACGAGCAGAGACTAACCTGTGACGAGCAGAGACTAACCTGTGTGTGACGAGCAGAGACTAACCTGTGTGTGACGAGCAGAGACTAACCTGTGTGTGACGAGCAGAGACTAACCTGTGTGTGACGAGCAGAGACTAACCTGTGACGAGCAGAGACTAACCTGTGACGAGCAGAGACTAACCTGTGTGTGACGAGCAGAGACTAACCTGTGTGTGACGAGCAGAGACTAACCTGTGTGTGACGAGCAGAGACTAACCTGTGTGTGACGAGCAGAGACTAACCTGTGTGTGACGAGCAGAGACTAACCTGTGTGTGACGAGCAGAGACTAACCTGTGTGTGACGAGCAGAGACTAACCTGTGTGTGACGAGCAGAGACTAACCTGTGTGTGACGAGCAGAGACTAACCTGTGTGTGACGAGCAGAGACTAACCTGTGTGTGACGAGCAGAGACTAACCTGTGTGTGACGAGCAGAGACTAACCTGTGTGTGACGAGCAGAGACTAACCTGTGTGTGACGAGCAGAGACTAACCTGTGTGTGACGAGCAGAGACTAACCTGTGTGTGACGAGCAGAGACTAACCTGTGTGTGACGAGCAGAGACTAACCTGTGTGTGACGAGCAGAGACTAACCTGTGTGTGACGAGCAGAGACTAACCTGTGTGTGACGAGCAGAGACTAACCTGTGTGTGACGAGCAGAGACTAACCTGTGTGACGAGCAGAGACTAACCTGTGACGAGCAGAGACTAACCTGTGACGAGCAGAGACTAACCTGTGTGTGACGAGCAGAGACTAACCTGTGACGAGCAGAGACTAACCTGTGACGAGCAGAGACTAACCTGTGTGTGACGAGCAGAGACTAACCTGTGTGTGACGAGCAGAGACTAACTTGTGTGTGACGAGCAGAGACTAACCTGTGACGAGCAGAGACTAACCTGTGTGTGACGAGCAGAGACTAACCTGTGTGTGACGAGCAGAGACTAACCTGTGTGTGACGAGCAGAGACTAACCTGTGTGTGACGAGCAGAGACTAACCTGTGTGACGAGCAGAGACTAACCTGTGTGTGACGAGCAGAGACTAACCTGTGTGTGACGAGCAGAGACTAACCTGTGACGAGCAGAGACTAACCTGTGACGAGCAGAGACTAACCTGTGACGAGCAGAGACTAACCTGTGTGTGACGAGCAGAGACTAACCTGTGTGTGACGAGCAGAGACTAACCTGTGTGTGACGAGCAGAGACTAACCTGTGTGTGACGAGCAGAGACTAACCTGTGACGAGCAGAGACTAACCTGTGTGTGACGAGCAGAGACTAACCTGTGTGTGACGAGCAGAGACTAACCTGTGTGTGACGAGCAGAGACTAACCTGTGTGTGACGAGCAGAGACTAACCTGTGTGTGACGAGCAGAGACTAACCTGTGTGTGACGAGCAGAGACTAACCTGTGTGTGACGAGCAGAGACTAACCTGTGTGTGACGAGCAGAGACTAACCTGTGTGTGACGAGCAGAGACTAACCTGTGTGTGACGAGCAGAGACTAACCTGTGTGTGACGAGCAGAGACTAACCTGTGTGTGACGAGCAGAGACTAACCTGTGTGTGACGAGCAGAGACTAACCTGTGTGTGACGAGCAGAGACTAACCTGTGTGTGACGAGCAGAGACTAACCTGTGTGTGACGAGCAGAGACTAACCTGTGTGTGACGAGCAGAGACTAACCTGTGTGTGACGAGCAGAGACTAACCTGTGTGTGACGAGCAGAGACTAACCTGTGTGTGACGAGCAGAGACTAACCTGTGTGTGACGAGCAGAGACTAACCTGTGTGTGACGAGCAGAGACTAACCTGTGTGTGACGAGCAGAGACTAACCTGTGTGTGACGAGCAGAGACTAACCTGTGTGTGACGAGCAGAGACTAACCTGTGTGTGACGAGCAGAGACTAACCTGTGTGTGACGAGCAGAGACTAACCTGTGTGTGACGAGCAGAGACTAACCTGTGTGTGACGAGCAGAGACTAACCTGTGTGTGACGAGCAGAGACTAACCTGTGTGTGACGAGCAGAGACTAACCTGTGTGTGACGAGCAGAGACTAACCTGTGTGTGACGAGCAGAGACTAACCTGTGTGTGACGAGCAGAGACTAACCTGTGTGTGACGAGCAGAGACTAACCTGTGTGTGACGAGCAGAGACTAACCTGTGTGTGACGAGCAGAGACTAACCTGTGTGTGACGAGCAGAGACTAACCTGTGTGTGACGAGCAGAGACTAACCTGTGTGTGACGAGCAGAGACTAACCTGTGTGTGACGAGCAGAGACTAACCTGTGTGTGACGAGCAGAGACTAACCTGTGTGTGACGAGCAGAGACTAACCTGTGTGTGACGAGCAGAGACTAACCTGTGTGTGACGAGCAGAGACTAACCTGTGTGTGACGAGCAGAGACTAACCTGTGTGTGACGAGCAGAGACTAACCTGTGTGTGACGAGCAGAGACTAACCTGTGACGAGCAGAGACTAACCTGTGACGAGCAGAGACTAACCTGTGTGTGACGAGCAGAGACTAACCTGTGACGAGCAGAGACTAACCTGTGACGAGCAGAGACTAACCTGTGTGTGACGAGCAGAGACTAACCTGTGTGTGACGAGCAGAGACTAACCTGTGTGTGACGAGCAGAGACTAACCTGTGACGAGCAGAGACTAACCTGTGTGTGACGAGCAGAGACTAACCTGTGTGTGACGAGCAGAGACTAACCTGTGTGTGACGAGCAGAGACTAACCTGTGTGTGACGAGCAGAGACTAACCTGTGTGTGACGAGCAGAGACTAACCTGTGTGTGACGAGCAGAGACTAACCTGTGTGTGACGAGCAGAGACTAACCTGTGTGTGACGAGCAGAGACTAACCTGTGTGTGACGAGCAGAGACTAACCTGTGTGTGACGAGCAGAGACTAACCTGTGTGTGACGAGCAGAGACTAACCTGTGTGTGACGAGCAGAGACTAACCTGTGTGACGAGCAGAGACTAACCTGTGACGAGCAGAGACTAACCTGTGACGAGCAGAGACTAACCTGTGTGTGACGAGCAGAGACTAACCTGTGACGAGCAGAGACTAACCTGTGACGAGCAGAGACTAACCTGTGTGTGACGAGCAGAGACTAACCTGTGTGTGACGAGCAGAGACTAACTTGTGTGTGACGAGCAGAGACTAACCTGTGACGAGCAGAGACTAACCTGTGTGTGACGAGCAGAGACTAACCTGTGTGACGAGCAGAGACTAACCTGTGTGACGAGCAGAGACTAACCTGTGTGACGAGCAGAGACTAACCTGTGTGTGACGAGCAGAGACTAACCTGTGTGTGACGAGCAGAGACTAACCTGTGTGTGACGAGCAGAGACTAACCTGTGTGACGAGCAGAGACTAACCTGTGTGTGACGAGCAGAGACTAACCTGTGTGTGACGAGCAGAGACTAACCTGTGTGTGACGAGCAGAGACTAACCTGTGTGTGACGAGCAGAGACTAACCTGTGACGAGCAGAGACTAACCTGTGTGTGACGAGCAGAGACTAACCTGTGACGAGCAGAGACTAACCTGTGTGACGAGCAGACTAACCTGTGACGAGCAGAGACTAACCTGTGACGAGCAGAGACTAACCTGTGTGTGACGAGCAGAGACTAACCTGTGTGACGAGCAGAGACTAACCTGTGACGAGCAGAGACTAACCTGTGTGACGAGCAGAGACTAACCTGTGACGAGCAGAGACTAACCTGTGTGTGACGAGCAGAGACTAACCTGTGTGTGACGAGCAGAGACTAACCTGTGTGACGAGCAGAGACTAACCTGTGTGTGACGAGCAGAGACTAACCTGTGTGTGACGAGCAGAGACTAACCTGTGACGAGCAGAGACTAACCTGTGACGAGCAGAGACTAACCTGTGTGTGACGAGCAGAGACTAACCTGTGACGAGCAGAGACTAACCTGTGTGTGACGAGCAGAGACTAACCTGTGTGTGACGAGCAGAGACTAACCTGTGTGTGACGAGCAGAGACTAACCTGTGTGTGACGAGCAGAGACTAACCTGTGTGTGACGAGCAGAGACTAACCTGTGTGTGACGAGCAGAGACTAACCTGTGTGTGACGAGCAGAGACTAACCTGTGTGTGACGAGCAGAGACTAACCTGTGTGTGACGAGCAGAGACTAACCTGTGTGTGACGAGCAGAGACTAACCTGTGTGTGACGAGCAGAGACTAACCTGTGTGTGACGAGCAGAGACTAACCTGTGACGAGCAGAGACTAACCTGTGTGTGACGAGCAGAGACTAACCTGTGTGTGACGAGCAGAGACTAACCTGTGTGTGACGAGCAGAGACTAACCTGTGTGTGACGAGCAGAGACTAACCTGTGTGTGACGAGCAGAGACTAACCTGTGTGTGACGAGCAGAGACTAACCTGTGTGTGACGAGCAGAGACTAACCTGTGTGTGACGAGCAGAGACTAACCTGTGTGTGACGAGCAGAGACTAACCTGTGTGTGACGAGCAGAGACTAACCTGTGTGTGACGAGCAGAGACTAACCTGTGTGTGACGAGCAGAGACTAACCTGTGTGTGACGAGCAGAGACTAACCTGTGTGTGACGAGCAGAGACTAACCTGTGTGTGACGAGCAGAGACTAACCTGTGTGTGACGAGCAGAGACTAACCTGTGTGTGACGAGCAGAGACTAACCTGTGTGTGACGAGCAGAGACTAACCTGTGTGTGACGAGCAGAGACTAACCTGTGTGTGACGAGCAGAGACTAACCTGTGTGTGACGAGCAGAGACTAACCTGTGTGTGACGAGCAGAGACTAACCTGTGTGTGACGAGCAGAGACTAACCTGTGTGTGACGAGCAGAGACTAACCTGTGTGTGACGAGCAGAGACTAACCTGTGTGTGACGAGCAGAGACTAACCTGTGTGTGACGAGCAGAGACTAACCTGTGTGTGACGAGCAGAGACTAACCTGTGTGACGAGCAGAGACTAACCTGTGACGAGCAGAGACTAACCTGTGACGAGCAGAGACTAACCTGTGTGTGACGAGCAGAGACTAACCTGTGACGAGCAGAGACTAACCTGTGACGAGCAGAGACTAACCTGTGTGTGACGAGCAGAGACTAACCTGTGTGTGACGAGCAGAGACTAACCTGTGTGTGACGAGCAGAGACTAACCTGTGACGAGCAGAGACTAACCTGTGTGTGACGAGCAGAGACTAACCTGTGTGACGAGCAGAGACTAACCTGTGTGACGAGCAGAGACTAACCTGTGTGACGAGCAGAGACTAACCTGTGTGTGACGAGCAGAGACTAACCTGTGTGTGACGAGCAGAGACTAACCTGTGTGTGACGAGCAGAGACTAACCTGTGTGTGACGAGCAGAGACTAACCTGTGTGTGACGAGCAGAGACTAACCTGTGTGTGACGAGCAGAGACTAACCTGTGTGTGACGAGCAGAGACTAACCTGTGTGTGACGAGCAGAGACTAACCTGTGACGAGCAGAGACTAACCTGTGTGTGACGAGCAGAGACTAACTGTGTGACGAGCAGAGACTAACCTGTGTGAACAGCAGAGACTAACCTGTGACGAGCAGAGACTAACCTGTGACGAGCAGAGACTAACCTGTGTGTGACGAGCAGAGACTAACTTGTGACGAGCAGAGACTAACCTGTGACGAGCAGAGACTAACCTGTGTGACGAGCAGAGACTAACCTGTGACGAGCAGAGACTAACTGTGTGTGACGAGCAGAGACTAACCTGTGTGTGACGAGCAGAGACTAACCTGTGTGTGACGAGCAGAGACTAACCTGTGTGTGACGAGCAGAGACTAACCTGTGTGACGAGCAGAGACTAACCTGTGTGTGACGAGCAGAGACTAACCTGTGTGTGACGAGCAGAGACTAACCTGTGACGAGCAGAACTAACCTGTGACGAGCAGAGACTAACCTGTGACGAGCAGAGACTAACCTGTGTGTGACGAGCAGAGACTAACCTGTGTGTGACGAGCAGAGACTAACCTGTGTGTGACGAGCAGAGACTAACCTGTGACGAGCAGAGACTAACCTGTGTGTGACGAGCAGAGACTAACCTGTGTGTGACGAGCAGAGACTAACCTGTGTGTGACGAGCAGAGACTACCTGTGTGTGACGAGCAGAGACTAACCTGTGACGAGCAGAGACTAACCTGTGTGTGACGAGCAGAGACTAACCTGTGACGAGCAGAGACTAACCTGTGTGTGACGAGCAGAGACTAACCTGTGTGTGACGAGCAGAGACTAACCTGTGTGTGACGAGCAGAGACTAACCTGTGTGTGACGAGCAGAGACTAACCTGTGTGTGACGAGCAGAGACTAACCTGTGTGTGACGAGCAGAGACTAACCTGTGTGTGACGAGCAGAGACTAACCTGTGTGTGACGAGCAGAGACTAACCTGTGTGACGAGCAGAGACTAACCTGTGTGACGAGCAGAGACTAACCTGTGTGTGACGAGCAGAGACTAACCTGTGTGACGAGCAGAGACTAACCTGTGTGTGACGAGCAGAGACTAACCTGTGTGTGACGAGCAGAGACTAACCTGTGTGACGAGCAGAGACTAACCTGTGTGTGACGAGCAGAGACTAACCTGTGTTGACGAGCAGAGACTAACCTGTGTGACGAGCAGAGACTAACCTGTGTGTGACGAGCAGAGACTAACCTGTGTGTGACGAGCAGAGACTAACCTGTGTGTGACGAGCAGAGACTAACCTGTGACGAGCAGAGACTAACCTGTGACGAGCAGAGACTAACCTGTGTGTGACGAGCAGAGACTAACCTGTGTGTGACGAGCAGAGACTAACCTGTGTGTGACGAGCAGAGACTAACCTGTGTGTGACGAGCAGAGACTAACCTGTGACGAGCAGAGACTAACCTGTGACGAGCAGAGACTAACCTGTGTGTGACGAGCAGAGACTAACCTGTGTGTGACGAGCAGAGACTAACCTGTGTGTGACGAGCAGAGACTAACCTGTGTGTGACGAGCAGAGACTAACCTGTGTGACGAGCAGAGACTAACCTGTGTGTGACGAGCAGAGACTAACCTGTGTGACGAGCAGAGACTAACCTGTGTGTGACGAGCAGAGACTAACTTGTGTGTGACGAGCAGAGACTAACTTGTGTGTGACGATCAGAGACTAACCTGTGTGTGACGAGCAGAGACTAACCTGTGTGTCGAGCAGAGACTAACCTGTGTGTGACGAGCAGAGACTAACCTGTGTGTGACGAGCAGAGACTAACCTGTGTGTGACGAGCAGAGACTAACCTGTGTGTGACGAGCAGAGACTAACCTGTTTGTGACGAGCAGAGACTAACCTGTGTGACGAGCAGAGACTAACCTGTGTGACGAGCAGAGACTAACCTGTGACGAGCAGAGACTAACCTGTGACGAGCAGAGACTAACCTGTGTGTGACGAGCAGAGACTAACCTGTGACGAGCAGAGACTAACCTGTGACGAGCAGAGACTAACCTGTGTGTGACGAGCAGAGACTACCTGTGTGTGACGAGCAGAGACTAACCTGTGTGTGACGAGCAGAGACTAACCTGTGACGAGCAGAGACTAACTGTGTGTGACGAGCAGAGACTAACCTGTGTGTGACGAGCAGAGACTAACCTGTGTGTGACGAGCAGAGACTACCTGTGTGTGACGAGCAGAGACTAACCTTTGACGAGCAGAGACTAACCTGTGTGTGACGAGCAGAGACTAACCTGTGTGTGACGAGCAGAGACTAACCTGTGTGACGAGCAGAGACTAACCTGTGACGAGCAGAGACTAACCTGTGACGAGCAGAGACTAACCTGTGTGTGACGAGCAGAGACTAACCTGTGTGTGACGAGCAGAGACTAACCTGTGTGTGACGAGCAGAGACTAACCTGTGTGTGACGAGCAGAGACTAACCTGTGACGAGCAGAGACTAACCTGTGTGTGACGAGCAGAGACTAACCTGTGTGTGACGAGCAGAGACTAACCTGTGTGTGACGAGCAGAGACTAACCTGTGTGTGACGAGCAGAGACTAACCTGTGTGTGACGAGCAGAGACTAACCTGTGTGTGACGAGCAGAGACTAACCTGTGTGTGACGAGCAGAGACTAACTTGTGTGTGACGAGCAGAGACTAACCTGTGTGTGACGAGCAGAGACTAACCTGTGTGTGACGAGCAGAGACTAACCTGTGTGTGACGAGCAGAGACTAACCTGTGGACGAGCAGAGACTAACCTGTGTGTGACGAGCAGAGACTAACCTGTGTGTGACGAGCAGAGACTCTGTGTGTGACGAGCAGAGACTAACCTGTGTGTGACGAGCAGAGACTAACCTGTGTGTGACGAGCAGAGACTAACCTGTGTGTGACGAGCAGAGACTAACCTGTGTGGACGAGCAGAGACTAACCTGTGTGTGACGAGCAGAGACTAACCTGTGTGTGACGAGCAGAGAAACCTGTGTGTGACGAGCAGGAAACCTGTGTGTGACGAGCAGAGACTAACCTGTGTGTGACGAGCAGAGACTAACTGTGTGTGACGAGCAGAGACTAACCTGTGTGTGACGATCAGAGACTAACCTGTGTGTGACGAGCAGAGACTAACCTGTGTGTGACGAGCAGAGACTAACCTGTGTGTGACGAGCAGAGACTAACCTGTGTGTGACGAGCAGAGACTAACCTGTGTGACGACAGAGACTAACCTGTGTGTGACGAGCAGAGACTAACCTGTGTGTGACGAGCAGAGACTAACCTGTGTGTGACGAGCAGAGACTAACCTGTGTGTGACGAGCAGAGACTAACCTGTGTGTGACGAGCAGAGACTAACCTGTGTGTGACGAGCAGAGACTAACCTTGTGACGAGCAGAGACTAACCTGTGACGAGCAGAGACTAACCTGTGTGTGACGAGCAGAGACTAACCTGTGACGAGCAGAGACTAACCGTGTGACGAGCAGAGACTACCTGTGTGTGACGAGCAGAGACTAACCTGTGTGTGACGAGCAGAGACTAACTGTGTGTGTGACGAGCAGAGACTAACTGTGTGACGAGCAGAGACTAACCTGTGTGTGACGAGCAGAGACTAACCTGTGTGACGAGCAGAGACTAACCTGTGTGACGAGCAGAGACTAACCTGTGTGACGAGCAGAGACTAACCTGTGTGTGACGAGCAGAGACTAACCTGTGTGTGACGAGCAGAGACTAACCTGTGTGACGAGCAGAGACTAACCTGTGTGTGACGAGCAGAGACTAACCTGTGACGAGCAGAGACTAACCTGTGTGTAGCAGAGACTAACCTGTGACGAGCAGAGACTAACCTGTGTGACGAGCAGAGACTAACCTGTGACGAGCAGAGACTAACCTGTGACGACAGAGACTAACCTGTTGTGACGAGCAGAGACTAACCTGTGACGAGCAGAGACTAACCTGTGACGAGCAGACTAACCTGTGTGACGAGCAGAGACTAACCTGTGACGAGCAGAGACTAACCTGTGTGTGACGAGCAGAGACTAACCTGTGTGTGACGAGCAGAGACTAACCTGTGTGTGACGAGCAGAGACTAACCTGTGTGTGACGAGCAGAGACTAACCTTGTGACGAGCAGAGACTAACCTGTGTGTGACGAGCAGAGACTAACCTGTGTGTGACGAGCAGAGACTAACCTGTGACGACAGAGACTAACCTGTGTGACGAGCAGAGACTAACCTGTGACGAGCAGAGACTAACCTGTGTGACGAGCAGAGACTAACCTGTGTGTGACGAGCAGAGACTACCTGTGACGAGCAGAGACTAACCGTTGTGACGGCAGAGACTAACCTGTGTGTGACGAGCAGAGACTAACCTGTGTGTGACGAGCAGAGACTAACCTGTGTTGACGAGCAGAGACTCCTGTGTGTGACGAGCAGAGACTAACCTGTGACGAGAGAGCTAACTACCCTGTGTGTGACGAGCAGAGACTAACCTGTGTGTGACGAGCAGAGACTAACCTGTGTGTGACGAGCAGAGACTAACCTGTGTGGACGAGCAGAGACTAACCTGTGTGTGACGAGCAGAGACTAACCTGTGTGTGACGAGAGAGACTAACCTGTGTGTGACGAGCAGAGACTAACCTGTGTGTGACGAGCAGAGACTAACCTGTGTGTGACGAGCAGAGACTAACCTGTGTGTGACGAGCAGAGACTAACCTGTGTGTGACGAGCAGACTAACCTGTGTGTGACGAGCAGAGACTAACCTGTGTGTGACGAGCAGAGACTAACCTGTGTGTGACGAGCAGAGACTAACCTGTGTGTGACGAGCAGAGACTAACCTGTGTGTGACGAGCAGAGACTAACCTGTGTGTGACGAGCAGAGACTAACCTGTGTGTGACGAGCAGAGACTAACCTGTGTGTGACGAGCAGAGACTAACCTGTGTGTGACGAGCAGAGACTAACCTGTGACGAGCAGAGACTAACCTGTGTGTGACGAGCAGAGACTAACCTGTGTGACGAGCAGAGACTAACCTGTGTGTGACGAGCAGAGACTAACCTGTGTGACGAGCAGAGACTAACCTGTGTGTGACGAGCAGAGACTAACCTGTGTGACGAGCAGAGACTAACCTGTGTGTGACGAGCAGAGACTAACCTGTGTGACGAGCAGAGACTAACCTGTGTGACGAGCAGAGACTAACCTGTGTGTGACGAGCAGAGACTAACCTGTGACGACAGCAGAGACTAACCTGTGTGTGACGAGCAGAGACTAACCTGTGACGAGCAGAGACTAACCTGTGTGTGACGAGCAGAGACTACCTGTGTGTGACGAGCAGAGACTAACCTGTGTGTGACGAGCAGAGACTAACTGTGTGTGACGAGCAGAGACTACCTGTGACGAGCAGAGACTAACCTGTGTGACGAGCAGAGACTAACCTGTGTGACGAGCAGAGACTAACCTGTGTGACGAGCAGAGACTAACCTGTGTGACGAGCAGAGACTAACCTGTGTGTGACGAGCAGAGACTAACCTGTGTGACGAGCAGAGACTAACCTGTGTGTGACGAGCAGAGACTAACCTGTGTGACGAGCAGAGACTAACCTGTGTGACGAGCAGAGACTAACCTGTGTGTGACGAGCAGAGACTAACCTGTGTGTGACGAGCAGACTAACCTGTGTGTGACGAGCAGAGACTAACCTGTGACGAGCAGAGACTAACCTGTGACGAGCAGAGACTAACCTGTGTGTGACGAGCAGAGACTAACCTGTGTGTGACGAGCAGAGACTAACCTGTGTATGACGATCAGAGACTAACCAGTTGTGTGACGAGCAGAGACTAACTTGTGTGTGACGATCAGAGACTAACCTGTGTGTGACGAGCAGAGATAACCTGTGTGTGACGATC
>WNGS01157800.1:37275-84294 GCA_020271785.1 Procambarus virginalis
TGTGTGACGAGCAGAGACTAACCTGTGTGTGACGAGCAGAGACTAACCTGTGTGTGACGAGCAGAGACTAACCTGTGTGTGACGAGCAGAGACTAACCTGTGACGAGCAGAGACTAACCTGTGTGACGAGCAGAGACTAACCTGTGTGTGACGAGCAGAGACTACCTGTGTGTGACGAGCAGAGACTAACCTGTGACGAGCAGAGACTAACCTGTGTGACGAGCAGAGACTAACCTGTGTGTGACGAGCAGAGACTAACCTGTGTGGACGAGCAGAGACTAACCTGTGTGTGACGAGCAGAGACTAACCTGTGTGACGAGCAGAGACTAACCTGTGTGACGAGCAGAGACTAACCTGTGTGTGACGAGCAGAGACTAACCTGTGTGTGACGAGCAGAGACTAACCTGTGACGAGCAGAGACTAACCTGTGTGACGAGCAGAGACTAACCTGTGTGTGACGAGCAGAGACTAACCTGTGTGTGACGAGCAGAGACTAACCTGTGTGTGACGAGCAGAGACTAACCTGTGACGAGCAGAGACTAACCTGTGACGAGCAGAGACTAACCTGTGTGTGACGAGCAGAGACTAACCTGTGTGTGACGAGCAGAGACTAACCTGTGTGTGACGAGCAGAGACTAACCTGTGTGTGACGAGCAGAGACTAACCTGTGACGAGCAGAGACTAACCTGTGACGAGCAGAGACTAACCTGTGTGTGACGAGCAGAGACTAACCTGTGTGTGACGAGCAGAGACTAACCTGTGTGTGACGAGCAGAGACTAACCTGTGTGTGACGAGCAGAGACTAACCTGTGTGTGACGAGCAGAGACTAACCTGTGTGTGACGAGCAGAGACTAACCTGTGTGTGACGAGCAGAGACTAACCTGTGTGTGACGAGCAGAGACTAACCTGTGTGTGACGAGCAGAGACTAACCTGTGTGTGACGAGCAGAGACTAACCTGTGTGTGACGAGCAGAGACTAACCTGTGTGTGACGAGCAGAGACTAACCTGTGTGTGACGAGCAGAGACTAACCTGTGTGTGACGAGCAGAGACTAACCTGTGTGTGACGAGCAGAGACTAACCTGTGTGTGACGAGCAGAGACTAACCTGTGTGTGACGATCAGAGACTAACCTGTGTGTGACGAGCAGAGACTAACCTGTGTGTGACGAGCAGAGACTAACCTGTGTGTGACGAGCAGAGACTAACCTGTGTGTGACGAGCAGAGACTAACCTGTGTGACGAGCAGAGACTAACCTGTGACGAGCAGAGACTAACCTGTGACGAGCAGAGACTAACCTGTGTGTGACGAGCAGAGACTAACCTGTGACGAGCAGAGACTAACCTGTGACGAGCAGAGACTAACCTGTGTGTGACGAGCAGAGACTAACCTGTGTGTGACGAGCAGAGACTAACTTGTGTGTGACGAGCAGAGACTAACCTGTGACGAGCAGAGACTAACTGTGTGTGACGAGCAGAGACTAACCTGTGTGTGACGAGCAGAGACTAACCTGTGTGTGACGAGCAGAGACTAACCTGTGTGTGACGAGCAGAGACTAACCTGTGACGAGCAGAGACTAACCTGTGTGTGACGAGCAGAGACTAACCTGTGTGTGACGAGCAGAGACTAACCTGTGACGAGCAGAGACTAACCTGTGACGAGCAGAGACTAACCTGTGACGAGCAGAGACTAACCTGTGTGTGACGAGCAGAGACTAACCTGTGTGTGACGAGCAGAGACTAACCTGTGTGTGACGAGCAGAGACTAACCTGTGTGTGACGAGCAGAGACTAACCTGTGACGAGCAGAGACTAACCTGTGTGTGACGAGCAGAGACTAACCTGTGTGTGACGAGCAGAGACTAACCTGTGTGTGACGAGCAGAGACTAACCTGTGTGTGACGAGCAGAGACTAACCTGTGTGTGACGAGCAGAGACTAACCTGTGTGTGACGAGCAGAGACTAACCTGTGTGTGACGAGCAGAGACTAACCTGTGTGTGACGAGCAGAGACTAACCTGTGTGTGACGAGCAGAGACTAACCTGTGTGTGACGAGCAGAGACTAACCTGTGTGTGACGAGCAGAGACTAACCTGTGACGAGCAGAGACTAACCTGTGTGTGACGAGCAGAGACTAACCTGTGTGTGACGAGCAGAGACTAACCTGTGTGTGACGAGCAGAGACTAACCTGTGTGTGACGAGCAGAGACTAACCTGTGTGTGACGAGCAGAGACTAACCTGTGTGTGACGAGCAGAGACTAACCTGTGTGTGACGAGCAGAGACTAACCTGTGTGTGACGAGCAGAGACTAACCTGTGTGTGACGAGCAGAGACTAACCTGTGTGTGACGAGCAGAGACTAACCTGTGTGTGACGAGCAGAGACTAACCTGTGTGTGACGAGCAGAGACTAACCTGTGTGTGACGAGCAGAGACTAACCTGTGTGTGACGAGCAGAGACTAACCTGTGTGTGACGAGCAGAGACTAACCTGTGTGTGACGAGCAGAGACTAACCTGTGTGTGACGAGCAGAGACTAACCTGTGTGTGACGAGCAGAGACTAACCTGTGTGTGACGAGCAGAGACTAACCTGTGTGTGACGAGCAGAGACTAACCTGTGTGTGACGAGCAGAGACTAACCTGTGTGTGACGAGCAGAGACTAACCTGTGTGTGACGAGCAGAGACTAACCTGTGTGTGACGAGCAGAGACTAACCTGTGTGTGACGAGCAGAGACTAACTGTGTGTGACGAGCAGAGACTAACCTGTGTGTGACGAGCAGAGACTAACCTGTGTGTGACGAGCAGAGACTAACCTGTGTGTGACGAGCAGAGACTAACCTGTGTGTGACGAGCAGAGACTAACCTGTGTGTGACGAGCAGAGACTAACCTGTGTGTGACGAGCAGAGACTAACCTGTTGTGACGAGCAGAGACTAACCTGTGTGTGACGAGCAGAGACTAACCTGTGTGACGAGCAGAGACTAACCTGTGACGAGCAGAGACTAACCTGTGACGAGCAGAGACTAACCTGTGTGTGACGAGCAGAGACTAACCTGTGACGAGCAGAGACTAACCTGTGACGAGCAGAGACTAACCTGTGTGTGACGAGCAGAGACTAACCTGTGTGTGACGAGCAGAGACTAACCTGTGTGTGACGAGCAGAGACTAACCTGTGACGAGCAGAGACTAACCTGTGTGTGACGAGCAGAGACTAACCTGTGTGTGACGAGCAGAGACTAACCTGTGTGTGACGAGCAGAGACTAACCTGTGTGTGACGAGCAGAGACTAACCTTTGACGAGCAGAGACTAACCTGTGTGTGACGAGCAGAGACTAACCTGTGTGTGACGAGCAGAGACTAACCTGTGACGAGCAGAACTAACCTGTGACGAGCAGAGACTAACCTGTGACGAGCAGAGACTAACCTGTGTGTGACGAGCAGAGACTAACCTGTGTGTGACGAGCAGAGACTAACCTGTGTGTGACGAGCAGAGACTAACCTGTGTGTGACGAGCAGAGACTAACCTGTGACGAGCAGAGACTAACCTGTGTGTGACGAGCAGAGACTAACCTGTGTGTGACGAGCAGAGACTAACCTGTGTGTGACGAGCAGAGACTAACCTGTGTGTGACGAGCAGAGACTAACCTGTGTGACGAGCAGAGACTAACCTGTGTGTGACGAGCAGAGACTAACCTGTGTGTGACGAGCAGAGACTAACCTGTGTGTGACGAGCAGAGACTAACCTGTGTGTGACGAGCAGAGACTAACTTGTGTGTGACGAGCAGAGACTAACCTGTGTGTGACGAGCAGAGACTAACCTGTGTGTGACGAGCAGAGACTAACCTGTGTGTGACGAGCAGAGACTAACCTGTGACGAGCAGAGACTAACCTGTGTGTGACGAGCAGAGACTAACCTGTGTGTGACGAGCAGAGACTAACCTGTGTGTGACGAGCAGAGACTAACCTGTGTGTGACGAGCAGAGACTAACCTGTGTGTGACGAGCAGAGACTAACCTGTGTGTGACGAGCAGAGACTAACCTGTGTGTGACGAGCAGAGACTAACCTGTGTGTGACGAGCAGAGACTAACCTGTGTGTGACGAGCAGAGACTAACCTGTGTGTGACGAGCAGAGACTAACCTGTGTGTGACGAGCAGAGACTAACCTGTGTGTGACGAGCAGAGACTAACCTGTGTGTGACGAGCAGAGACTAACCTGTGTGTGACGAGCAGAGACTAACCTGTGTGTGACGAGCAGAGACTAACCTGTGTGTGACGAGCAGAGACTAACCTGTGTGTGACGAGCAGAGACTAACCTGTGTGTGACGAGCAGAGACTAACCTGTGTGTGACGAGCAGAGACTAACCTGTGTGTGACGAGCAGAGACTAACCTGTGTGTGACGAGCAGAGACTAACCTGTGTGACGAGCAGAGACTAACCTGTGTGTGACGAGCAGAGACTAACCTGTGTGTGACGAGCAGAGACTAACCTGTGTGTGACGAGCAGAGACTAACCTGTGTGTGACGAGCAGAGACTAACCTGTTGTGACGAGCAGAGACTAACCTGTGTGTGACGAGCAGAGACTAACCTGTGTGGACGAGCAGAGACTAACCTGTGACGAGCAGAGACTAACCTGTGTGACGAGCAGAGACTAACCTGTGTGTGACGAGCAGAGACTAACCTGTGACGAGCAGAGACTAACCTGTGACGAGCAGAGACTAACCTGTGTGACGAGCAGAGACTAACCTGTGTGTGACGAGCAGAGACTAACCTGTGTGTGACGAGCAGAGACTAACCTGTGACGAGCAGAGACTAACCTGTGTGTGACGAGCAGAGACTAACCTGTGTGACGAGCAGAGACTAACCTGTGTGACGAGCAGAGACTAACCTGTGTGACGAGCAGAGACTAACCTGTGTGTGACGAGCAGAGACTAACCTGTGTGTGACGAGCAGAGACTAACCTGTGACGAGCAGAGACTAACCTGTGTGTGACGAGCAGAGACTAACCTGTGACGAGCAGAGACTAACCTGTGTGAACGAGAAGACTAACCTGTGACGAGCAGAGACTAACCTGTGTGACGAGCAGAGACTAACCTGTGTGTGACGAGCAGAGACTAACCTGTGACGAGCAGAGACTAACCTGTGTGACGAGCAGAGACTAACCTGTGTGTGACGAGCAGAGACTAACCTGTGTGACGAGCAGAGACTAACCGTGTGTGACGAGCAGAGACTAACCTGTGTGTGACGAGCAGAGACTAACCTGTGTGTGACGAGCAGAGACTAACCTGTGTGTGACGAGCAGAGACTAACCTGTGACACGCAGAGACTAACCTGTGTGTGACGAGCAGAGACTAACCTGTGTGTGACGAGCAGAGACTAACCTGTGACGAGCAGAGACTAACCTGTGACGAGCAGAGACTAACCTGTGACGAGCAGAGACTAACCTGTGTGTGACGAGCAGAGACTAACCTGTGTGTGACGAGCAGAGACTAACCTGTGACGAGCAGAGACTAACCTGTGACGAGCAGAGACTAACCTGTGTGACGAGCAGAGACTAACCTGTGACGAGCAGAGACTAACCTGTGTGTGACGAGCAGAGACTAACCTGTGTGTGACGAGCAGAGACTAACCTGTGACGAGCAGAGACTAACCTGTGACGAGCAGAGACTAACCTGTGTGTGACGAGCAGAGACTAACCTGTGTGTGACGAGCAGAGACTAACCTTTGTGTGACGAGCAAGACTAACCTGTGACGAGCAGAGACTAACCTGTGTGTGACGAGCAGAGACTAACCTGTGTGTAACGAGCAGAGACTAACCTGTGTGTGACGAGCAGAGACTAACCTGTGGTGTGACGAGCAGAGACTAACCTGTGTGTGACTAGCAGAGACTAGCCTGTGTGTGACGAGAGAGACTAACCTGTGTGTGACGAGCAGAGACTAACCTGTGTGTGAGCAGAACTAACTAGCCTGTGTGTGACGAGCAGAGACTAACCTGTGTGTGACGATCAGAGACTAACTTGTGTGTGACGAGCAGAGACTAACCTGTGTGTGACGAGCAGAGACTAACCTGTGTGTGACGAGCAGAGACTACCTGTGTGTGACGAGCAGAGACTAACCTGTGTGTGACGAGCAGAGACTTCCTGTGTGTGACGCAGAGACTATCCTGTGTGTGACGAGCAGAGACTAACCTGTGTGTGAGGAGTGTAGAGACTAACCTGTGTGTGACGAGCAGAGACTAACCTGTGTGTGATCGAGCAGAGACTAGCCTGTGACGAGAAGAGACTAACCTGTGTGTGACGAGCAGAGACTAACCTGTGACGAGCAGAGACTACCTGGTTTGTGACGAGCAGAGACTAACCTGTGTGACGAGCAGAAACTAACCTGTGTGTGACGAGCAGAGACTAACCTGTTTGACGAGCAGAGACTAACCTGTGTGACGAGCAGAGACTAACCTGTTTGACGAGCAGAGACTAACCTGTGTGACGAGCAGAGACTAACCTGTGTGTGACGAGCAGAGACTAACCTGTGACGAGCAGAGACTAACCTGTGTGTGACGAGCAGAGACTAACCTGTGACGAGCAGAGACTAACCTGTGTGTGACGAGCAGAGACTAACCTGTGTGTTACGAGCAGAGACCAACCTGTGTGTGACGAGCAGAGACTACCTGTGACGTGCAGAGACTAACCTGTGTGACGAGCAGAGACTAACCTGTGTGGCGAGCAGAGACCAACCTGTGTGTGACGAGCAGAGACTAACCTGTGACGAGCAGAGACTAACCTGTGTGACGAGCAGAGACTAACCTGTGTGGT
Source organism: Procambarus virginalis (assembly GCA_020271785.1). Taxonomy (NCBI): domain Eukaryota; kingdom Metazoa; phylum Arthropoda; class Malacostraca; order Decapoda; family Cambaridae; genus Procambarus; species Procambarus virginalis. The sequence goes on from WNGS01157800.1 coordinate 44,078, forward strand.
GACGAGCAGAGACTAACCTGTGTGTGACGAGCAGAGACTAACCTGTTGGTGACGAGCAGAGACTAACCTGTGACGACAGAGCTACTAACCTGTGACGAGCAGAGACTAACCTGTGTGTGACGAGCAGAGACTAACCTGTTGGTGACGAGCAGAGACTAACCTGTGTGTTACGAGCAGAGACTACCCTGTGTGTGACGAGCAGAGACTAGCCTGTGACGAGCAGAGACTAACCTGTGACGAGCAGAGACTAACCTGTGTGTGACGAGCAGAGACTACCTGTGTGTGACGAGCAGAGACTAGCTTGTGTGTGACGAGCAGAGACTAACCTGTGACGAGCAGAGACTAACCTGGTGTGACGAGCAGAGACTAACCAGTTGTGACGAGCAGAGTCTAACCTGGTGTTGTGCGAGCAGAGACTAACCTGTGTGACGAGCAGAGACTAGCCTGTGTGTGACGAGCAGAGACTAACCTGTGACGAGCAGAGACTAACCTGTGTGTGACGAGCAGAACTACCTGTGACGAGCAGAGACTAACCTGTGACGAGCAGAGACTAAACCTTGGTGTGACGAGCAGAGACTAACCAGTGTGACGAGCAGAGACTAACCTGTGTGTCGAGCAGAGACTACCTGTGTGACGAGCAGAGACTAGCCTGTGTGACGAGCAGAGACTAACCTGTGATGAGCAGAGACTAACCTGTGTGTGACGAGCAGAGACTACCTGTGACGAGCAGAGGACTAACCTGTGACGAGCAGACAACACTAACCCTGTGACGAGCAGAGACTAACCGTGTGTGACGAGCAGAAGACTAACCTGTGACAAGCAGAGACTAACCTGTTTAAGCAGAGACTAACCTGTGTGTGACGAGCAGAGACTAACCTGTGACGAGCAGAGACTAAGCTGTGTGTGACGAGCAGAGACTAACCTGTGTGACGAGCAGAGACTAACCTGTGTGTGACGACAGAGACTAACCTGTGTGTGACGAGCAGAGACTAACCTGTATGTGACGACAGAGACTAACCTGTGTGTGACGAGCAGAGACTAACCTGTGTGTGACGAGNTCCACCAAAGCCGAAGAATCCAGATGAGATACGCATTTGTGTAGACATGCGTGTTCCCAACAAGGCAATAATGCGTGAACGCCATCCTACACCCACTGTAGATGATATGATATACCGCTTGAATGGTGCAACTGTATTCAGCAAGTTAGATTTAAACAAGGCTATCATCAGCTTGAACTTGATGATGAGAGTCGATTCATCACAACGTTTACGACACATCGAGGTCTGTATAGGTACAAGCGCCTGAGTTTTGGTATTAACAGTGCTGCTGAAGTATTCCAGCACATCATCAGCCAGGTATTGCAAGATATACCTAATGCTGACAACATGTCTGATGACATCATTGTTTATGGCCGTACCCAAGCTGAACACGACAAAGCTCTTCGTGCAACATTGCAACGCTTACGAGAAAAGAATTTGACGCTAAGCCGAGCAAAGTGTGAGTTCAATCAACATAAAATTGAATTCTTTGGACATGTACTTAGTGACAAAGGTCTGTCTCCAGATCCTAAGAAAGTTGCAGATATCAAGAATGCTGCACCTCCTTCAACATCCACTGAAGTACATAGTTTTCTGGGAATGGCAAACTACTGTTCTCGCTTCATTCCAGATTTTGCTACCATTACGAAGCCTCTACGTGAGCTCCTGAAGAAAAATGCATCATGGTACTGGAGCGATGTCGAGCAAAATGCATTTGATGCTGTGAAAGATGCACTAGTAGAAAATGCGACTGCTGCATACTTTGATCCATCAATGGACACTGAGTTAACGGTGGATGCTAGTCCTGTTGGTTTAGGTGCTGTGTTAGCCCAACACAAACCTGGTCACCAGATTCAAGAGTAGTAATTGCCTACGCCAGCCGTTCTCTCACAGATGTTGAGCAACGATACAGTCAGACAGAGAAGGAAGCTCTTGCTCTTGTATGGGGCTGTGAACACTTCAATGTGTATCTGCTTGGTGCACCCTTTACCACGATAGTCACTGACCACAAACCGTTGGAGACCATCTTCAATAATCCAAAGTCCAAACCACCAGCTCGCATTGAGAGATGGGCTCTTCGTCTGCAACCATACAACTTTACGGTGAAATACAAGCCAGGTGCAGGCAATCCCGCTGATTACATCAGTCGACATCCTGCCAACAGTTTCACCATCACCAAGCATCAGCAAGTTGCCGAGGAATATGTACACTCTGTAACCTGTGATGCAGTCCCTAAGGCTCTCACTCTTGATGAAATACGTACTGCAACCCTAGAGGACCCAACTCTGCAAGCAACAGTGGATGCATTGACTAAGAAAAAGTTTCCACGCATCCCACCCTCAGGAGTTGACCAAGATGCATTCAAAGCACTTGAACGCATCCAGACAGAATTAAGTGTTACGCAACAACGCGACACCGTGCTGCGAGGTACTCGTATCGTCATTCCAGCTGTTCTCCAGCAACGTGCTCTGAAGCTTGCACATCAAGGACACCAAGGTCTTGTAAGGACCAAACAGCTGCTACGAGAAAAGGTGTGGTTTCCTGGCATTGATCGTCAAGCTAAGGACATGCATGATGCCTGTGTCCCTTGCCAAGCTGCAGTGGATACTTCAAGACCAACACCTCTACAACCTTCACCACTACCTGCTGCACCATGGATGGAAGTATCGATGGACTTCTGTGGACCGCTACCAACTGGAGAGTACTTGATGGTAGTCATTGATGATCACTCACGTTATCCAGAAGTAGAAATCATCACTTCCACATCTGCAAAGGCTGTCATCCCGAAACTCGACAAGATCTTTTCAAACTTTGGCATTCCTGAAGTTGTCAAGACGGACAATGGACCGCCATTTAATGGACAAGACTTTGTCAACTTTGCTGAGCATATTGGATTCAAACACCGCCGTGTGATGCCACTACATCCACAAGCAAATGGAGAAGTCGAGAGATTCATGCAACCTCTCATGAAAGCTGTACGCTGTGCTCATGCCGAAGGACGATCCTGGAAACAAGCTATGTATGCTTTTCTCAGGAACTACCGTGCAACACCGCATGGAACACTGGGCAAGTCGCCTGGCGAACTTTTATTTGGACGTCCTATGAGATCGCACTACCTGTCATGCCAGCCAAGGTAACGGATAAACGTCTCGCTCAGAAGGATGCACTAGCCAAGGGCAAAATGAAAATTGCTCATGATCAACGTGCAAAGGAACAATTCATAAAGGTTGGAGATACTGTTCTCGTTAAAAAGAAAAAGAGGGAAAGCTAGATATGCCGTATGATACAAAACCATATAAAGTGATTAGTGTAAAAGGAACTATGGTAACAGCGAGTAATAGAGATCATAGTATACACGTAATATGGCTTATTTCAAAGTGATTCCAAATAGTGTAGAAAATGATGAAGTGCAAAGTCGTGCAAAAGAAAAAGAAAAATGAGTTATAACTCGATAAACATTCAGAGGGATATTTTTGTATTTAAGGACTCTCGTCCAAAACGTCATGTTAAACGCCCTACACGATATGATGATTAATTGTGTTCCTATGTAATGCAAAGTATTTACTTGTTATGCTAAACTAAATTTAATATTGTTTGAATAATGCAGATCTCTCATTCAATATTTTGTAACTTTGTATTACAGTTTCTTTCATGTTTGTTTAACATTGCATATGTATTTTAACATTGAAATCCTTTGTGGTAAAGATTGTTTAAATTCTTTGTGTGTTAATTAATGTTAAATGTATGCAATATCTCTTGATATGTTAATAACTTTGTGTCTTTTGCTACAAGCATGGTAGACATCCTGTATTCATTCTTTTTAAAGAAAAGGAGGGATGTCATGTTCACAGAAAATGGTACCATCCGTTTTCTATGTGCGGCGGCTGGACGCCACTGAGAAAGGTAAACAGCACACAGGACGCCTGCCAAGCTTGGAGCTACTCTATCATGTAATCGTTTATATTAAAGTCAGTAACCAGGAATGACTTTACATCAACCTTACTACCAAGACTATCTCAGCTATACACAGACACACAGGTACCTTTGTAAAAATGTCGTCAACATACCGCAGTATATGGCCGGTTTCAAGTTCAAGTCGAATAAGACTTTTTCTCGATAGTACCCATGTAAAAGTTCGCAAACAGGACACCTATGGGAGACCCATGGCGACCCCATCTACTTGCTTATACATGTGCCCATCCGGGCTCAAGAAGGGTGTCTCTTTAGTACAAGCTTGGAGTAGTTTCCTCAGGATATTTTCTGTATGTCAAGAGGAGTACAGGCCGGATCACGATACACTCGGTCCACTATCATCCCGATTGTTTCCTCCACAGGTACGTTGGTGAACAGTGACTCTACGTCTAACGAGGCTCTTATCCATGTGGCCCGTGTTCCCCGCAGTAAGTCAACAAATTCCTTCGAGGACTTCAGGCTGAAGGCGCAAGGGACATAAGGAGTCAGTAAGCCGTTGAGTCGTTTCGCCAATCTGTACGTGGGTTTGGGTATCTGGCTGATGATTGGCCGAAGTGGGTTTCAGGGCTTAAGTGTCTTGACATTTCCATACGCATATCCAGGTATATATTCCCCAATAATCTTTGGCAGGTGGAGTCCGGATTTCTAGGCATTCACCGTTTCAATCAATTTGTTGACCTTTGTTTTCAATTCGGCTGTAGTGTCCTTCGTTACTCTTTGGAATTTAGTTTGGTCAGAGAGTATGAGGTTCATTTTCACCAGATATTCGTCTTTCTTAAGGATGACGTATATTGGCGACTTGTCGCCTCTCCTGACAACTATTTCCTTGTTCTCACGAAGGCTCTTAGCTGCCCCTTTGAGCTCGGGGGTCAGTATGGTGCTCCTGTAGTTGCCTCGATTCTTTCCTCCTTCTGCAATAAGTTCTGCTTGTAAGGTGTCCTTAGTGGTGACCTTCTTTTGTGCTTCGAGGTCAAATATGTCGTCCAACAGGATCTCCAACTCCACTTTCCGGGCCAACTCACTTGGTCTGGACATAACGTAATAGTTTATACCCAGATTTAGGAGAGTGACTTGGTCCTCAGTGAGGTTGATTCCTGCAAGGTTCAGGAAGCCGTCTTTTGGTCGTGGAATTACCATAGGCCCTCCATATAATGTTGTTAGTTTCTTGATTATCCTTGTTTCCGTGCTGAGGTGATGTCGGTCTGTGAGGATGTAGAGGTGTTGTTCGATGCGGGTACGGACACTTTCGTCGATGTTGCTGTTTCTTCATTCGTTTGTAGCATGAAGTAGTTGCGTTTTGTTGTCTTTGATTTCATTTTCTGCCTTGTATATCTGATCACGAATCAGATCTTGGCGATATTTTATCGTGAAGGCTTGATTCCTTGCTGCTGGGTCGTGCGTTTTAATATTAGTATATTTTGGTAGCAGTCTTTCCTGTAGACATATATTATTAAATATGGCCGAAAAAGTGAGATTAATAATTCTAACACGAATTTTCTCGATTTTCCTTATGTTTCTTTTTACTGGTGACGGTAAATGAAAAATCAATTCTCCAAAATTCATTTTTATTTCTAGTCTGACGTGACACTTGAGCGCGTTTCGTAAAACTTACTACATTTTCAAAGACTTTAGTTTATCCACACGCAACTTACGACTGAACTTATGACTGAAAACAACATTGGCTCTTATACCTGCATTTGGGTGAGGTGATGATATACAATACGGGGTACAGAATGTTTCATTTGTTTTAGAAACTCAGTTTCATTTATTTAGTAGGATTTTCTTGCCCTTATTCTCTTACATTGAGTATCAGGTACAAGATTCCCTGCGATTTTGATTGACTAAGCATTTACCATCCTAAAATTAACGTTAATTGTTAATGATTAAAGTTCCACAGGATAGTTACCAGTTGCCACGTTATCCTGTTTCTGACATTTACCATACAAGTATATTCATTGTACATTTATTTGCTATTTTCACCATGTTTCGTCTCCCAGCTTTCCGTAACGATCCAGCAGGTGAAATAGGGACCTTAAGTCGTGCCAAAAGGACAGAGTTACAAGCTCTTGCCCACGAGTATCAACTAGATGCTCCCCAAGGAGCCAACAAAAATGACTTGTATAATTTAATCTTGGATCACCTCTTAGATGACGGGAAGATTGACTCTGAAACTCACGAAAATTATTCTATTGCAGATAAACATGCTCTGGCAGCGATGAAATTGAAGCTCGAACTTGCAAACATAGAGCGAGAACAACAGAAAGAAGCTCTACAAATAAGGGAACGAGAGGCTGCCATAAAGAAAGAAGAACATGAACGAGAGGTGGCCCTCAAAGAACGATAGGCTGCCCTGGCGAAAGAAGATCTACAAATAAGGGAAGAGAGGCTGCCATAAGGAAGGAAGAACAGGAACGAGAGGTGGCCCTCAAGGAACGTGAGACGGCCCTACTCCAAGAGAGTGAGCGAGTACAGCTTGAAGCAAGAAAACGTCACCTGGAGATACAACGGATCATGATAAGAAGCAAGCTGATATGCTCTAGCATGTCGTCGACAAGAACTCACCTTGGAAACTACACACCACACTCAGCGCCAACAAGCTACCGCTAGTCTTCCCGTAAGTTTCAATGTCTCCCATGCAAGTAAGTTAATGCCACCATTCGTTGAGACAGAGATCGACGTGTTTTTCACCACTTTTGAGACCCTAGCTAAAAAACTTAGCTGGCCTGCAGATCAATGGTCTACCCTTCTCAGAGTGCATCTCACAGGTAGAGCTGCAGTTACTCTCAGTACCTTAGCGTCTGAGAATGACTACCAGACCCTGAAGCAAGCAGTTTTGGACGCCTACCTTCTCTCCACCGAAAGCTACAGACGAAAATTCCGTGATTATCTAAAGGCAAGTACCACCACCTTTCTAGAATTTGCCAATACAAAGAAAAGATATTTCATGAAATGGCTGGAAGCAGCACATGTCTCTACATTTTCAGAACTCGTCAACCTCATGCTAGTTGAAGAATTCTTGAGACGTGTTCCCCCTACCGTCCGTTTATATTTAGCAGATAAAGAAGAAACCGACTACATCAAATGTGCGAAGTCGGCTGACACCTACAGCCTCATCCACCGGCTAACACCACCACCTTCCAGTAAGAAGTCTTGGTACAGTTACGATAAAGTGAGTACAGATCAAGCGAGCTCTCAATTGTATTGTAAGTATTGCAAACTCTATGGACATACCATAGATAAATGTGGGAAGGCTCAATACAAAGGCAATAATGAAACTACTAAACCCAAACAGACTCCTCCTAAGTCCGGTAAGCCTGTGATGAATGTTGGTGTTCCTGTTAATGATCTTTCTCTCTTCAGTAAACACCTGTATCCTGGAACTGTCTCTACCAACGGTACAGATTCGGAGGGACGTTTCAAATTGAAGATCTTGAGGGACACAGCGGCTCTTCAGTCCATAATATTGAAATCAGCTGTGCCTAACATCACCTACACCGGGGAAACCGTCCTTATCACTGACCTCACTGCTACCACTCCGTATCCACTCGCCAGAGTCCACCTGGATTGTCCCTTCGTGACCGGTGAAGTCCAAGTCGCCATCAGGGAAAAGCCTTTTCCCATGCCTGGAGTGCAACTTCTCCTGGGCAACGACTTGGCAGAAGATCTGCAACCGTCCAACCTGATCATCATGGACAAACCCCAGGTGTGTACCTCTGTAATGGATAATCCCATCTTTGAGTATGTTCCAGCAGAGGTCCAAGAAAGTGATGAAGTTTCTCCTCCGGTTTTGGTGACCACCCGTGCACAAGCTGCACGACCGCAACCAGCTGACTCTACTGCTACCGCTGTCCCTCAAGACCCTCAGAATCTACCACCGAATCTTACTAGTTGGAGTTCCGTAAGTTACAGAGGGAAGATCCTTCATTAACACCATTATTCTTCCAGGCTGAGACTCAACCTGACAGTATTCCTGGGTTCTTCCTAGAGAATCAGTTGCTCTACCGCAGGTACAGACCCAGTAAGCTGAAGGAGGATGACGATTGGGCCAATGTCGAACAACTAGTGATTCCCACCAGCCTACGGCCCGATATTCTACACCTGGCCCACGGAGCACTTTCTCACTATGGTTTTAACAAAACCTACCACGGAATCAGACAAGACTACTACTGGCCAGGTATGGTTAAAGACGTCAAAAGTACGTACAACAGTGTCATACATGTCAGATGGCAGGTAAACCTAACATCTCTATCCCCAAGGCTCCATTGACTCCTATCCAGGTGCCTGCGGAACCTTTCCACAGACTCATCATAGACTGTGTTGGTCCTTTACCCCGGACCAGTTCTGGCAACGCCTATATACTAACCATCCTGTGTCCTACCACCAGATTCCCCATAGCAGTTCCAGTAAAGAACATTACGGCTGCTACTGTGGTGAAACAACTATTGAAGATCTTCACCCAGTATGGATTTCCAAGAGAGGTTCAAAGTGACTGTGGCACCAACTTCACCAGTGATCTCTTCAAGAAGACACTGGAAGAGTTCAACATCACACAGGTATTGTCCAGCCCCTATCATCCTGCTTCACAGGGTTCTCTTGAACGTAGTCATCAGACTATTAAAGCACTCCTAAAGAAATTTTGCAATGAAACCTTGAAGGACTGGGATAAACAACTTGACCTCATTATGTGCATTTTCAGAAGTCTCCCCAATGAGTCTCTAGGAGTATCTCCTTATGAGATGCTCTACGGACGTAAGTGCCGTACTCCTCTCAAAGCTTTTAAAGACTCTCTACGTAATGCCACCTTCAGTGACCCTCAGAATGTGCCCCAGTTTCTTCAAAACTTAAAACACATTCTAGAGAGAGTACGTAAATTTGCTAATGACAATCTATTGAAAGCTCAGGAGAGGATGAAGACTCATTTTGACCAAAGCAGCAAAATAAGGAAATTTAAACCAGGAGACTTCGTGTTGGCATATTTTCCTATCCCAGGTTCTCCATTGCAAAACAAGTTTTCAGGACCCTACCGCATCAAGGAGTGCAGAAACAACCACAACTACGTTCTTGAGACTCCAGATAGGCGGCGGAAGACCCAGTTGTGCCACGTCAACCTCCTGAAGCAGTATCAAGGTACTCCCCCCACTGTGTTGGTATCATTCTCCACATTTAAAGGTCCATACCTCCACAGTGAGACCTTCCCTGCTTCTCCTCCCGAAAGCACTAACACTGAGTCAGTGCCTTCCAACTCGGAAATCCTAACTGATCTTCATACCTATTTGCAGGACAGTAATAGTGCTCCTCTCATCAGAATCTTCAAGGAACATCAGAAGTTGTTCAGCGATGATCCACAGGAGTGTAATGTGGTTCAGCACGACATCCAGCTACTCCCTGACACCCGGCCGATTCGTCAACCTTTCTACCGAATCAGCCCGAGCAAAAAGGAAGTTATGCGTGCTGAGGTACAGTACCTCCTGGATCATGGGCTGGCCACCCCTTGTGAGTCCCCTTGGGCCTCACCCTGCATCTTGGTGCCGAAACCGCAAGGTAAAGTGAGGTTGTGTACCGATTATCGGAAATTGAATCTTGTGACTGTCAAGGATGCGTACCCTTACCTAGAATAGATGACATCCTTGACGCCATTGGTAATGCTCGGTATTTGTCCAAGCTAGACTTACTCAAAGGATACTACCAAGTATGTTTGACAGAGCGAGCTAAGGAAATATCTGCCTTCACCACTCCTTTGGCCTTTACAGATATGAACGCCTTCCATTTGGACTATGTAATGCCCCGGCCACCTTCCAGCGAGCTGTCAACCGCGTCATCCATGGCTTAGATAACACCTACGCCTACTTGGATGATATCGTTGTGGCAACCAACACCTGGAACGAACATCTGCTCCAGCTGCAACGATTGTTCGCCAAGCTCCTGACAGCCGGCCTCACCATCAACTTGGGCAAGTCCACCTTTGCTAAAGGTAAAGTGCGTTATCTTGGTCATGTGATAGGGAGTGGCAGCCTAGCTCCGTTAAACATACACACTCAAGCCATCCAGCATTACCCACAGCCTACCACCAGGAAGCAGCTCCTGCGCTTCCTTGGTCTTGCCTCCTACTACCGTAGGTTTGTGAAGAATTTTAGTACGGTAGCGACACCATTGATCACTTTAACCAGCCCCAAGCAACGGTATCATTGGACCATTCAGCAAACCATTGCTTTTGAACAACTTAAATCTCTGCTCTGTTCTAATCCTATTCTCGCCTCGCCAGATATCACGAAGCCTTTCATCCTCCATGTCGACGCCAGTGGTACCGGCATCGGGGGTGTCCTGATGCAACAACGAGGCGAGGAGGTTCTACCTGTTAGCTACTACAGCTACAAGTTAAAACCACACCAGAAGAATTACAGCACTATCGAAAAGGAGCTACTCTCCATCGTCCTGAATTTACAGCACTTTGCATCGTACCTACAAGGTGCTCGGTCTACCACCATCTACTCGGACCACAATCCCCTACGCTTCTTGCAGCAAGCCCAATTCAACAATCAACGACTTCTACGATGGGCTTTATATCTGCAGAATTTCAACCTGGAGATCTTCTACATCAAGGGTTCTGACAACATCATAGCAGACGCCCTCTCCAGAGTCTATGAGGTAGAGGCAGCTCCACCTACCACTCTACCATCAGAAGAAGTAACTTGACCCGTAAGAGCAGGCTTCGGGGGAGAGTTGTGACGATAATCTCTTTCAAGAGAGATTGAGCCTGCTCTTCCCTACATAAAGTTACTTACATATACAAGAATAAGATGCTACCTTCAAGATACGTCTACCAGTAGCACAAAACGTTTTGACCAGGAGGCAAAACGTACCCCCAACTCCACACTCCCTCCACGCCGGCTCGTCCGTCGTCAACCAGCAAACTACCATTCCCAGCCTGCCTGCTTCTGATTGGTGACCAGCCGACTGCACCCTGCACACCTCAGCGCCCTCTACCTGAGTCGATGTCTGGGCTTGATCCAGCCATTGAAGTCAGAATATCCTTGTGCTCTCAAGCTGTGAACAACCAACTGATACACGTCCTGTTTTTNGAGCAGAGACTAACCTGTGTGTGACGAGCAGAGACTAACCTGTGTGTGACGAGCAGAGACTAACCTGTGTGTGACGAGCAGAGACTAACCTGTGTGTGACGAGCAGAGACTAACCTGTGTGTGACGAGCAGAGACTAACCTGTGTGTGACGAGCAGAGACTACCTGTGTGTGACGAGCAGACTAACTGTGTGACGAGCAGAGACTAACCTGTGTGTGACGAGCAGAGACTAACCTGTGTGTGACGAGCAGAGACTAACCTGTGACGAGCAGAGACTACCTGTGTGTGACGAGCAGAGACTAACCTGTGTGTGACGAGCAGAGACTAACCTGTGTGTACGAGCAGAGACTAACCTGTGTGTGACGAGCAGAGACTAACCTGTGTGTGACGAGCAGAGACTAACCTGTGTGTGACGAGCAGAGACTAACCTGTGTGTGACGAGCAGACTAACCTGTGACGAGCAGAGACTAACCTGTGACGAGCAGAGACTAACCTGTGTGTGACGAGCAGAGACTAACCTGTGACGAGCAGAGACTAACCTGTGACGAGCAGACTAACCTGTGTGTGACGAGCAGAGACTAACCTGTGACGAGCAGAGACTAACCTGTGTGTGACGAGCAGAGACTAACCTGTGTGTGACGAGCAGAGACTAACCTGTGTGTGACGAGCAGAGACTAACCTGTGTGGACGAGCAGAGACTACCTGTGACGAGCAGAGACTAACCTGTGACGAGCAGAGACTAACCTGTGACGAGCAGAGACTAACCTGTGTGTGACGAGCAGAGACTAACCTGTGTGTGACGAGCAGAGACTACCTGTGTGTGACGAGCAGAGACTAACCTGTGACGAGCAGAGACTAACCTGTGTGTGACGAGCAGAGACTAACCTGTGTGACGAGCAGAGACTAACCTGTGTGTGACGAGCAGAGACTAACCTGTGACGAGCAGAGACTAACCTGTGACGAGCAGAGACTAACCTGTGTGTGACGAGCAGAGACTAACCTGTGACGAGCAGAGACTAACCTGTGTGTGACGAGCAGAGACTAACCTGTGTGTGACGAGCAGAGACTAACCTGTGTGTGACGAGCAGAGACTAACCTGTGACGAGCAGAGACTAACCTGTGTGTGACGAGCAGAGACTAACCTGTGTGTGACGAGCAGAGACTAACCTGTGTGTGACGAGCAGAGACTAACCTGTGTGTGACGAGCAGAGACTAACCTGTGTGTGACGAGCAGAGACTAACCTGTGTGTGACGAGCAGAGACTAACCTGTGTGTGACGAGCAGAGACTAACCTGTGTGTGACGAGCAGAGACTAACCTGTGTGTGACGAGCAGAGACTAACCTGTGTGTGACGAGCAGAGACTAACCTGTGTGTGACGAGCAGAGACTAACCTGTGTGACGAGCAGAGACTAACCTGTGTGACGAGCAGAGACTAACCTGTGTGACGAGCAGAGACTAACCTGTGTGTGACGAGCAGAGACTAACCTGTGTGTGACGAGCAGAGACTAACCTGTGTGTGAGCAGAGACTAACCTGTGTGTGACGAGCAGAGACTAACCTGTGTGTGACGAGCAGAGACTAACCTGTGTGTGACGAGCAGAGACTAACCTGTGTGTGACGAGCAGAGACTATACCTGTGTGTGACGAGCAGAGACTAACCTGTGTGTGACGAGCAGAGACTAACCTGTGTGTGACGAGCAGAGACTAACCTGTGTGACGAGCAGAGACTAACCTGTGTGTGACGAGCAGAGACTAACCTGTGTGTGACGAGCAGAGACTAACCTGTTGTGACGAGCAGAGACTAACCTGTGTGACGAGCAGAGACTAACCTGTGTGTGACGAGCAGAGACTAACCTGTGTGTGACGAGCAGAGACTAACCTGTGTGTGACGAGCAGAGACTAACCTGTGTGTGACGAGCAGAGACTAACCTGTGTGTGACGAGCAGAGACTAACCTGTGACGAGCAGAGACTAACCTGTGACGAGCAGAGACTAACCTGTGTGTGACGAGCAGAGACTAACCTGTGTGTGACGAGCAGAGACTAACCTGTGACGAGCAGAGACTAACCTGTGTGTGACGAGCAGAGACTAACCTGTGTGTGACGAGCAGACTAACCTGTGTGTGACGAGCAGAGACTAACCTGTGACGAGCAGAGACTAACCTGTGTGACGAGCAGAGACTAACCTGTGTGACGAGCAGAGACTAACCTGTGTGTGACGAGCAGAGACTAACCTGTGTGTGACGAGCAGAGACTAACCTGTGTGTGACGAGCAGAGACTAACCTGTGTGTGACGAGCAGAGACTAACCTTGTGTGACGAGCAGAGACTAACCTGTGACGAGCAGAGACTAACCTGTGACGAGCAGAGACTAACCTGTGTGTGACGAGCAGAGACTAACCTGTGTGTGACGAGCAGAGACTAACCTGTGACGAGCAGAGACTAACCTGTGTGTGACGAGCAGAGACTAACCTGTGTGTGACGAGCAGAGACTAACCTGTGTGTGACGAGCAGAGACTAACCTGTGTGTGACGAGCAGAGACTAACCTGTGACGAGCAGAGACTAACCTGTGTGTGACGAGCAGAGACTAACTGTGTGTGACGAGCAGAGACTAACCTGTGTGTGACGAGCAGAGACTAACCTGTGTGTGACGAGCAGAGACTAACCTGTGTGTGACGAGCAGAGACTAACCTGTGTGTGACGAGCAGAGACTAACCTGTGACGAGCAGAGACTAACCTGTGTGTGACGAGCAGAGACTAACCTGTGTGACGAGCAGAGACTAACCTGTGTGTGACGAGCAGAGACTAACCTGTGTGTGACGAGCAGAGACTAACCTGTGTGTGACGAGCAGAGACTAACCTGTGTGTGACGAGCAGAGACTAACCTGTGTGTGACGAGCAGAGACTAACCTGTGTGTGACGAGCAGAGACTAACCTGTGTGTGACGAGCAGAGACTAACCTGTGACGAGCAGAGACTAACCTGTGTGTGACGAGCAGAGACTAACCTGTGTGTGACGAGCAGAGACTAACCTGTGACGAGCAGAGACTAACCTGTGTGTGACGAGCAGAGACTAACCTGTGTGTGACGAGCAGAGACTAACCTGTGTGTGACGAGCAGAGACTAACCTGTGTGTGACGAGCAGAGACTAACCTGTGTGTGACGAGCAGAGAAACCTGTGTGTGACGAGCAGAGACTAACCTGTGTGTGACGAGCAGAGACTAACCTGTGTGTGACGAGCAGAGACTAACCTGTGTGTGACGAGCAGAGACTAACCTGTGTGTGACGAGCAGAGACTAACCTGTGTGTGACGAGCAGAGACTAACCTGTGTGTGACGAGCAGAGACTAACCTGTGTGTGACGAGCAGAGACTAACCTGTGTGTGACGAGCAGAGACTAACCTGTGTGTGACGAGCAGAGACTAACCTGTGTGTGACGAGCAGAGACTAACCTGTGTGTGACGAGCAGAGACTAACTGTGTGTGACGAGCAGAGACTAACCTGTGTGACGAGCAGAGACTAACCTGTGACGAGCAGAGACTAACCTGTGACGAGCAGAGACTAACCTGTGTGTGACGAGCAGAGACTACCTGTGTGTGACGAGCAGAGACTAACCTGTGACGAGCAGAGACTAACCTGTGTGTGACGAGCAGAGACTAACCTGTGTGTGACGAGCAGACTAACCTGTGTGTGACGAGCAGAGACTAACCTGTGACGAGCAGAGACTAACCTGTGTGACGAGCAGAGACTAACCTGTGTGACGAGCAGAGACTAACCTGTGTGTGACGAGCAGAGACTAACCTGTGTGTGACGAGCAGAGACTAACCTGTGTGTACGAGCAGAGACTAACCTGTGTGTGACGAGCAGAGACTAACCTGTGTGTGACGAGCAGAGACTAACCTGTGACGAGCAGAGACTAACCTGTGACGAGCAGAGACTAACCTGTGTGTGACGAGCAGAGACTAACCTGTGTGTGACGAGCAGAGACTAACCTGTGACGAGCAGAGACTAACCTGTGTGTGACGAGCAGAGACTAACCTGTGTGTGACGAGCAGAGACTAACCTGTGTGTGACGAGCAGAGACTAACCTGTGTGTGACGAGCAGAGACTAACCTGTGACGAGCAGAGACTAACCTGTGTGTGACGAGCAGAGACTAACCTGTGTGTGACGAGCAGAGACTAACCTGTGTGTGACGAGCAGAGACTAACCTGTGTGTGACGAGCAGAGACTAACCTGTGACGAGCAGAGACTAACCTGTGTGTGACGAGCAGAGACTAACCTGTGACGAGCAGAGACTAACCTGTGTGTGACGAGCAGAGACTAACCTGTGTGACGAGCAGAGACTAACCTGTGTGTGACGAGCAGAGACTAACCTGTGTGTGACGAGCAGAGACTAACCTGTGTGTGACGAGCAGAGACTAACCTGTGTGTGACGAGCAGAGACTAACCTGTGTGTGACGAGCAGAGACTAACCTGTGACGAGCAGAGACTAACCTGTGTGTGACGAGCAGAGACTAACCTGTGTGTGACGAGCAGAGACTAACCTGTGTGTGACGAGCAGAGACTAACCTGTGTGTGACGAGCAGAGACTAACCTGTGTGTGACGAGCAGAGACTAACCTGTGTGTGACGAGCAGAGACTAACCTGTGTGTGACGAGCAGAGACTAACCTGTGTGTGACGAGCAGAGACTAACCTGTGTGTGACGAGCAGAGACTAACCTGTGTGTGACGAGCAGAGACTAACCTGTGTGTGACGAGCAGAGACTAACCTGTGTGTGACGAGCAGAGACTAACTTGTGACGAGCAGAGACTAACCTGTGTGTGACGAGCAGAGACTAACCTGTGTGTGACGAGCAGAGACTAACCTGTGACGAGCAGAGACTAACCTGTGTGTGACGAGCAGAGACTAACCTGTGTGTGACGAGCAGAGACTAACTGTGTGACGAGCAGAGACTAACCTGTGTGTGACGAGCAGAGACTAACCTGTGTGTGACGAGCAGAGACTAACCTGTGTGTGACGAGCAGAGACTAACCTGTGTGACGAGCAGAGACTAACCTGTGACGAGCAGAGACTAACCTGTGTGTGACGAGCAGAGACTAACCTGTGTACGAGCAGAGACTAACCTGTGACGAGCAGAGACTAACCTGTGTGTGACGAGCAGAGACTAACCTGTGACGAGCAGAGACTAACCTGTGTGTGACGAGCAGAGACTAACCTGTGTGTGACGAGCAGAGACTAACCTGTGTGTGACGAGCAGAGACTAACCTGTGACGAGCAGAGACTAACCTGTGACGAGCAGAGACTAACCTGTGACGAGCAGAGACTAACCTGTGTGTGACGAGCAGAGACTAACCTGTGTGTGACGAGCAGAGACTAACCTGTGTGTGACGAGCAGAGACTAACCTGTGTGTGACGAGCAGAGACTAACCTGTGTGACGAGCAGAGACTAACCTGTGACGAGCAGAGACTAACCTGTGACGAGCAGAGACTAACCTGTGTGTGACGAGCAGAGACTAACCTGTGTGTGACGAGCAGAGACTAACCTGTGTGTGACGAGCAGAGACTAACCTGTGTGTGACGAGCAGAGACTAACCTGTGTGTGACGAGCAGAGACTAACCTGTGACGAGCAGAGACTAACCTGTGTGTGACGAGCAGAGACTAACCTGTGACGAGCAGAGACTAACCTGTGTGTGACGAGCAGAGACTAACCTGTGTGTGACGAGCAGAGACTAACCTGTGTGTGACGAGCAGAGACTAACCTGTGTGTGACGAGCAGAGACTAACCTGTGTGTGACGAGCAGAGACTAACCTGTGTGTGACGAGCAGAGACTAACCTGTGTGTGACGAGCAGAGACTAACCTGTGTGACGAGCAGAGACTAACCTGTGTGTGACGAGCAGAGACTAACCTGTGTGACGAGCAGAGACTAACCTGTGTGACGAGCAGAGACTAACCTGTGTGTGACGAGCAGAGACTAACCTGTGACGAGCAGAGACTAACCTGTGTGTGACGAGCAGAGACTAACCTGTGACGAGCAGAGACTAACCTGTGTGTGACGAGCAGAGACTAACCTGTGTGTGACGAGCAGAGACTAACCTGTGTGTGACGAGCAGAGACTAACCTGTGACGAGCAGAGACTAACCTGTGTGACGAGCAGAGACTAACCTGTGTGTGACGAGCAGAGACTAACCTGTGACGAGCAGAGACTAACCTGTGTGACGAGAGACTAACCTGTGTGACGAGCAGAGACTAACCTGTGACGAGCAGAGACTAACCTGTGTGACGAGAGACTAACCTGTGTGACGAGCAGAGACTAACCTGTGACGAGCAGAGACTAACCTGTGTGACGAGAGACTAACCTGTGTGACGAGCAGAGACTAACCTGTGACGAGCAGAGACTAACCTGTGTGTGACGAGCAGAGACTAACCTGTGTGTGACGAGCAGAGACTAACCTGTGTGTGACGAGCAGAGACTAACCTGTGACGAGCAGAGACTAACCTGTGTGTGACGAGCAGAGACTAACCTGTGTGACGAGCAGAGACTAACCTGTGTGACGAGCAGAGACTAACCTGTGTGACGAGCAGAGACTAACCTGTGTGTGACGAGCAGAGACTAACCTGTGTGTGACGAGCAGAGACTAACCTGTGTGTGACGAGCAGAGACTAACCTGTGTGTGACGAGCAGAGACTAACCTGTGTGTGACGAGCAGAGACTAACCTGTGTGTGACGAGCAGAGACTAACCTGTGTGTGACGAGCAGAGACTAACCTGTGACGAGCAGAGACTAACCTGTGTGTGACGAGCAGAGACTAACCTGTGACGAGCAGAGACTAACCTGTGACGAGCAGAGACTAACCTGTGTGTGACGAGCAGAGACTAACCTGTGTGTGACGAGCAGAGACTAACCTGTGTGTGACGAGCAGAGACTAACCTGTGTGTGACGAGCAGAGACTAACCTGTGTGTGACGAGCAGAGACTAACCTGTGTGTGACGAGCAGAGACTAACCTGTGACGAGCAGAGACTAACCTGTGACGAGCAGAGACTAACCTGTGACGAGCAGAGACTAACCTGTGTGTGACGAGCAGAGACTAACCTGTGTGTGACGAGCAGAGACTAACCTGTGTGTGACGAGCAGAGACTAACCTGTGACGAGCAGAGACTAACCTGTGTGTGACGAGCAGAGACTAACCTGTGTGTGACGAGCAGAGACTAACCTGTGTGTGACGAGCAGAGACTAACCTGTGTGTGACGAGCAGAGACTAACCTGTGACGAGCAGAGACTAACCTGTGTGTGACGAGCAGAGACTAACCTGTGACGAGCAGAGACTAACCTGTGTGTGACGAGCAGAGACTAACCTGTGTGTGACGAGCAGAGACTAACCTGTGTGTGACGAGCAGAGACTAACCTGTGTGTGACGAGCAGAGACTAACCTGTGTGTGACGAGCAGAGACTAACCTGTGTGTGACGAGCAGAGACTAACCTGTGTGTGACGAGCAGAGACTAACCTGTGTGACGAGCAGAGACTAACCTGTGTGTGACGAGCAGAGACTAACCTGTGTGACGAGCAGAGACTAACCTGTGTGACGAGCAGAGACTAACCTGTGTGTGACGAGCAGAGACTAACCTGTGTCGAGCAGAGACTAACCTGTGTGTGACGAGCAGAGACTAACCTGTGACGAGCAGAGACTAACCTGTGTGTGACGAGCAGAGACTAACCTGTGTGTGACGAGCAGAGACTAACCTGTGTGTGACGAGCAGAGACTAACCTGTGACGAGCAGAGACTAACCTGTGTGACGAGCAGAGACTAACCTGTGTGTGACGAGCAGAGACTAACCTGTGTGACGAGCAGAGACTAACCTGTGTGTGACGAGCAGAGACTAACCTGTGTGACGAGCAGAGACTAACCTGTGTGTGACGAGCAGAGACTAACCTGTGTGACGAGCAGACTAACCTGTGTGACGAGCAGAGACTAACCTGTGACGAGCAGAGACTAACCTGTGTGTGACGAGCAGAGACTAACCTGTGTGTGACGAGCAGAGACTAACCTGTGTGTGACGAGCAGAGACTAACCTGTGACGAGCAGAGACTAACCTGTGTGTGACGAGCAGAGACTAACCTGTGTGACGAGCAGAGACTAACCTGTGTGACGAGCAGAGACTAACCTGTGTGACGAGCAGAGACTAACCTGTGTGTGACGAGCAGAGACTAACCTGTGTGTGACGAGCAGAGACTAACCTGTGTGTGACGAGCAGAGACTAACCTGTGTGTGACGAGCAGAGACTAACCTGTGTGTGACGAGCAGAGACTAACCTGTGTGTGACGAGCAGAGACTAACCTGTGTGTGACGAGCAGAGACTAACCTGTGTGTGACGAGCAGAGACTAACCTGTGACGAGCAGAGACTAACCTGTGTGTGACGAGCAGAGACTAACCTGTGACGAGCAGAGACTAACCTGTGACGAGCAGAGACTAACCTGTGTGTGACGAGCAGAGACTAACCTGTGTGTGACGAGCAGAGACTAACCTGTGTGTGACGAGCAGAGACTAACCTGTGTGTGACGAGCAGAGACTAACCTGTGTGTGACGAGCAGAGACTAACCTGTGTGTGACGAGCAGAGACTAACCTGTGTGTGACGAGCAGAGACTAACCTGTGTGTGACGAGCAGAGACTAACCTGTGTGTGACGAGCAGAGACTAACCTGTGACGAGCAGAAACTAACCTGTGACGAGCAGAGACTAACCTGTGACGAGCAGAGACTAACCTGTGTGTGACGAGCAGAGACTAACCTGTGTGTGACGAGCAGAGACTAACCTGTGTGTGACGAGCAGAGACTAACCTGTGACGAGCAGAGACTAACCTGTGTGTGACGAGCAGAGACTAACCTGTGTGTGACGAGCAGAGACTAACCTGTGTGTGACGAGCAGAGACTAACCTGTGTGTGACGAGCAGAGACTAACCTGTGTGTGACGAGCAGAGACTAACCTGTGTGTGACGAGCAGAGACTAACCTGTGTGTGACGAGCAGAGACTAACCTGTGTGACGAGCAGAGACTAACCTGTGTGTGACGAGCAGAGACTAACCTGTGTGACGAGCAGAGACTAACCTGTGTGACGAGCAGAGACTAACCTGTGTGTGACGAGCAGAGACTAACCTGTGACGAGCAGAGACTAACCTGTGTGTGACGAGCAGAGACTAACCTGTGACGAGCAGAGACTAACCTGTGTGTGACGAGCAGAGACTAACCTGTGTGTGACGAGCAGAGACTAACCTGTGTGTGACGAGCAGAGACTAACCTGTGACGAGCAGAGACTAACCTGTGTGACGAGCAGAGACTAACCTGTGTGTGACGAGCAGAGACTAACCTGTGTGACGAGCAGAGACTAACCTGTGTGTGACGAGCAGAGACTAACCTGTGTGACGAGCAGAGACTAACCTGTGTGTGACGAGCAGAGACTAACCTGTGTGACGAGAGACTAACCTGTGTGACGAGCAGAGACTAACCTGTGTGTGACGAGCAGAGACTAACCTGTGTGTGACGAGCAGAGACTAACCTGTGTGTGACGAGCAGAGACTAACCTGTGTGTGACGAGCAGAGACTAACCTGTGACGAGCAGAGACTAACCTGTGACGAGCAGAGACTAACCTGTGACGAGCAGAGACTAACCTGTGTGTGACGAGCAGAGACTAACCTGTGTGTGACGAGCAGAGACTAACCTGTGTGTGACGAGCAGAGACTAACCTGTGTGTGACGAGCAGAGACTAACCTGTGACGAGCAGAGACTAACCTGTGACGAGCAGAGACTAACCTGTGTGTGACGAGCAGAGACTAACCTGTGTGTGACGAGCAGAGACTAACTGTGTGTGACGAGCAGAGACTAACCTGTGACGAGCAGAGACTAACCTGTGTGTGACGAGCAGAGACTAACCTGTGTGACGAGCAGAGACTAACCTGTGTGACGAGCAGAGACTAACCTGTGTGACGAGCAGAGACTAACCTGTGTGTGACGAGCAGAGACTAACCTGTGTGTGACGAGCAGAGACTAACCTGTGTGTGACGAGCAGAGACTAACCTGTGTGTGACGAGCAGAGACTAACCTGTGTGTGACGAGCAGAGACTAACCTGTGTGTGACGAGCAGAGACTAACCTGTGTGTGACGAGCAGAGACTAACCTGTGTGTGACGAGCAGAGACTAACCTGTGACGAGCAGAGACTAACCTGTGTGTGACGAGCAGAGACTAACCTGTGACGAGCAGAGACTAACCTGTGACGAGCAGAGACTAACCTGTGTGACGAGCAGAGACTAACCTGTGTGTGACGAGCAGAGACTAACCTGTGTGTGACGAGCAGAGACTAACCTGTGTGTGACGAGCAGAGACTAACCTGTGTGTGACGAGCAGAGACTAACCTGTGACGAGCAGAGACTAACCTGTGTGTGACGAGCAGAGACTAACCTGTGACGAGCAGAGACTAACCTGTGTGTGACGAGCAGAGACTAACCTGTGTGTGACGAGCAGAGACTAACCTGTGTGTGACGAGCAGAGACTAACCTGTGTGTGACGAGCAGAGACTAACCTGTGACGAGCAGAGACTAACCTGTGACGAGCAGAGACTAACCTGTGACGAGCAGAGACTAACCTGTGTGTGACGAGCAGAGACTAACCTGTGTGTGACGAGCAGAGACTAACCTGTGTGTGACGAGCAGAGACTAACCTGTGTGTGACGAGCAGAGACTAACCTGTGTGTGACGAGCAGAGACTAACCTGTGACGAGCAGAGACTAACCTGTGTGTGACGAGCAGAGACTAACCTGTGACGAGCAGAGACTAACCTGTGTGTGACGAGCAGAGACTAACCTGTGTGTGACGAGCAGAGACTAACCTGTGTGTGACGAGCAGAGACTACCTGTGTGTGCAGAGACTACCTGTGTGACGAGCAGAGACTAACCTGTGTGTGACGAGCAGAGACTAACCTGTGTGACGAGCAGAGACTAACCTGTGTGTGACGAGCAGAGACTAACTGTGTGTGACGAGCAGAGACTAACCTGTGTGTGACGAGCAGAGACTAACCTGTGTGACGAGCAGAGACTAACCTGTGTGACGAGCAGAGACTAACCTGTGTGTGACGAGCAGAGACTAACCTGTGTGTGACGAGCAGAGACTAACCTGTGTGTGACGAGCAGAGACTACCTGTGTGTGACGAGCAGAGACTAACCTGTGACGAGCAGAGACTAACCTGTGACGAGCAGACTAACCTGTGTGAGCAGCGAGACTAACCTGTGTGTGACGAGCAGAGACTAACCTTGTGTGACGAGCAGAGACTAACCTGTGTGTGACGAGCAGAGACTAACCTGTGTGTGACGAGCAGAGACTAACCTGTGACGAGCAGAGACTAACCTGTGACGAGCAGAGACTAACCTGTGTGTGACGAGCAGAGACTAACCTGTGTGACGAGCAGAGACTAACTTGTGTGTGACGAGCAGAGACTAACCTGTGACGAGCAGAGACTAACCTGTGTGTGACGAGCAGAGACTAACCTGTGTGACGAGCAGAGACTACCTGTGTGACGAGCAGAGACTAACCTGTGTGACGAGCAGAGACTAACCTGTGTGTGACGAGCAGAGACTAACCTGTGTGTGACGAGCAGAGACTAACCTGTGTGTGACGAGCAGAGACTAACCTGTGTTGACGAGCAGAGACTAACCTGTGTGTGACGAGCAGAGACTAACCTGTGTGTGACGAGCAGAGACTAACCTGTGTGTGACGAGCAGAGACTAACCTGTGTGTGACGAGCAGAGACTAACCTGTGACGAGCAGAGACTAACCTGTGTGTGACGAGCAGAGACTAACCTGTGACGAGCAGAGACTACCTGTGACGAGCAGAGACTAACCTGTGTGTGACGAGCAGAGACTAACCTGTGTGTGACGAGCAGAGACTAACCTTGTGTGACGAGCAGAGACTAACCTGTGTGTGACGAGCAGAGACTAACCTGTGTGTGACGAGCAGAGACTAACCTGTGACGAGCAGAGACTAACCTGTGTGTGACGAGCAGAGACTAACCTGTGTGTGACGAGCAGAGACTAACCTGTGTGTGAAGCAGAGACTAACCTGTGTGTGACGAGCAGAGACTAACCTGTGACGAGCAGAGACTAACCTGTGTACGAGCAGAGACTAACCTGTGACGAGCAGAGACTAACCTGTGTGTGACGAGCAGAGACTAACCTGTGTGTGACGAGCAGAGACTAACCTGTGTGTGACGAGCAGAGACTAACCTGTGTGTGACGAGCAGAGACTAACCTGTGTGTGACGAGCAGAGACTAACCTGTGACGAGCAGAGACTAACCTGTGTGTGACGAGCAGAGACTAACCTGTGACGAGCAGAGACTAACCTGTGTGTGACGAGCAGAGACTAACCTGTGTGACGAGCAGAGACTAACCTGTGTGTGACGAGCAGAGACTAACCTGTGTGTGACGAGCAGAGACTAACCTGTGTGTGACGAGCAGAGACTACCTGTGTGTGACGAGCAGAGACTAACCTGTGTGTGACGAGCAGAGACTAACCTGTGTGACGAGCAGAGACTAACCTGTGTGTGACGAGCAGAGACTAACCTGTGTGACGAGCAGAGACTACCTGTGTGTGACGAGCAGAGACTAACCTGTGACGAGCAGAGACTAACCTGTGTGTGACGAGCAGAGACTAACCTGTGACGAGCAGAGACTAACCTGTGTGTGACGAGCAGAGACTAACCTGTGTGTGACGAGCAGAGACTAACCTGTGTGTGACGAGCAGAGACTAACCTGTGACGAGCAGAGACTAACCTGTGTGACGAGCAGAGACTAACCTGTGTGTGACGAGCAGAGACTAACCTGTGTGTGACGAGCAGAGACTAACCTGTGACGAGCAGAGACTAACCTGTGTGACGAGCAGAGACTAACCTGTGTGACGAGCAGAGACTAACCTGTGTGTGACGAGCAGAGACTAACCTGTGTGACGAGCAGAGACTAACCTGTGTGTGACGAGCAGAGACTAACCTGTGTGACGAGAGACTAACCTGTGTGACGAGCAGAGACTAACCTGTGACGAGCAGAGACTAACCTGTGTGTGACGAGCAGAGACTAACCTGTGTGTGACGAGCAGAGACTAACCTGTGTGTGACGAGCAGAGACTAACCTGTGACGAGCAGAGACTAACCTGTGTGTGACGAGCAGAGACTAACCTGTGACGAGCAGAGACTAACCTGTGACGAGCAGAGACTAACCTGTGTGTGACGAGCAGAGACTAACCTGTGTGTGACGAGCAGAGACTAACCTGTGTGTGACGAGCAGAGACTAACCTGTGTGACGAGCAGAGACTAACCTGTGTGTGACGAGCAGAGACTAACCTGTGTGTGACGAGCAGAGACTAACCTGTGTGTGACGAGCAGAGACTAACCTGTGACGAGCAGAGACTAACCTGTGTGTGACGAGCAGAGACTAACCTGTGACGAGCAGAGACTAACCTGTGACGAGCAGAGACTAACCTGTGTGTGACGAGCAGAGACTAACCTGTGTGTGACGAGCAGAGACTAACCTGTGTGTGACGAGCAGAGACTAACCTGTGTGTGACGAGCAGAGACTAACCTGTGTGTG
This sequence comes from Procambarus virginalis, assembly GCA_020271785.1. Taxonomy (NCBI): domain Eukaryota; kingdom Metazoa; phylum Arthropoda; class Malacostraca; order Decapoda; family Cambaridae; genus Procambarus; species Procambarus virginalis. The sequence continues at coordinate 68,793 of WNGS01157800.1, forward strand.
ACGAGCAGAGACTAACCTGTGTGTGACGAGCAGAGACTAACCTGTGACGAGCAGAGACTAACCTGTGACGAGCAGAGACTAACCTGTGACGAGCAGAGACTAACCTGTGTGTGACGAGCAGAGACTAACCTGTGTGTGACGAGCAGAGACTAACCTGTGTGTGACGAGCAGAGACTAACCTGTGACGAGCAGAGACTAACCTGTGTGTGACGAGCAGAGACTAACCTGTGTGTGACGAGCAGAGACTAACCTGTGTGTGACGAGCAGAGACTAACCTGTGTGTGACGAGCAGAGACTAACCTGTGTGTGACGAGCAGAGACTAACCTGTGTGTGACGAGCAGAGACTAACCTGTGTGTGACGAGCAGAGACTAACCTGTGACGAGCAGAGACTAACCTGTGTGTGACGAGCAGAGACTAACTTGTGTGTGACGAGCAGAGACTAACCTGTGTGTGACGAGCAGAGACTAACCTGTGTGTGACGAGCAGAGACTAACCTGTGTGTGACGAGCAGAGACTAACCTGTGTGTGACGAGCAGAGACTAACCTGTGTGTGACGAGCAGAGACTAACCTGTGTGACGAGCAGAGACTAACCTGTGTGTGACGAGCAGAGACTAACCTGTGTGACGAGCAGAGACTAACCTGTGTGACGAGCAGAGACTAACCTGTGACGAGCAGAGACTAACCTGTGTGTGACGAGCAGAGACTAACCTGTGTGTGACGAGCAGAGACTAACCTGTGTGTGACGAGCAGAGACTAACCTGTGTGTGACGAGCAGAGACTAACCTGTGTGTGACGAGCAGAGACTAACCTGTGTGTGACGAGCAGAGACTAACCTGTGTGTGACGAGCAGAGACTAACCTGTGTGACGAGCAGAGACTAACCTGTGTGTGACGAGCAGAGACTAACCTGTGTGACGAGCAGAGACTAACCTGTGTGACGAGCAGAGACTAACCTGTGTGTGACGAGCAGAGACTAACCTGTGTCGAGCAGAGACTAACCTGTGTGTGACGAGCAGAGACTAACCTGTGACGAGCAGAGACTAACCTGTGTGTGACGAGCAGAGACTAACCTGTGTGTTACGAGCAGAGACTAACCTGTGTGTGACGAGCAGAGACTAACCTGTGACGAGCAGAGACTAACCTGTGTGACGAGCAGAGACTAACCTGTGTGTGACGAGCAGAGACTAACCTGTGTGTGAGCAGAGACTAACCTGTGTGTGACGAGCAGAGACTAACCTGTGTGACGAGCAGAGACTAACCTGTGTGTGACGAGCAGAGACTAACCTGTGTGACGAGAGACTAACCTGTGTGACGAGCAGAGACTAACCTGTGACGAGCAGAGACTAACCTGTGTGTGACGAGCAGAGACTAACCTGTGTGTGACGAGCAGAGACTAACCTGTGTGTGACGAGCAGAGACTAACCTGTGACGAGCAGAGACTAACCTGTGTGTGACGAGCAGAGACTAACCTGTGTGACGAGCAGAGACTAACCTGTGTGACGAGCAGAGACTAACCTGTGTGACGAGCAGAGACTAACCTGTGTGTGACGAGCAGAGACTAACCTGTGTGTGACGAGCAGAGACTAACCTGTGTGTGACGAGCAGAGACTAACCTGTGTGTGACGAGCAGAGACTAACCTGTGTGTGACGAGCAGAGACTAACCTGTGTGTGACGAGCAGAGACTAACCTGTGTGTGACGAGCAGAGACTAACCTGTTGTGACGAGCAGAGACTAACCTGTGACGAGCAGAGACTAACCTGTGTGTGACGAGCAGAGACTAACCTGTGACGAGCAGAGACTAACCTGTGACGAGCAGAGACTAACCTGTGTGTGACGAGCAGAGACTAACCTGTGTGTGACGAGCAGAGACTAACCTGTGTGTGACGAGCAGAGACTAACCTGTGTGTGACGAGCAGAGACTAACCTGTGTGTGACGAGCAGAGACTAACCTGTGTGTGACGAGCAGAGACTACCTGTGTGTAAGCAGAGACTAACCTGTGTGTGACGAGCAGAGACTAACCTGTGTGTGACGAGCAGAGACTAACCTGTGACGAGCAGAGACTAACCTGTGACGAGCAGAGACTAACCTGTGACGAGCAGAGACTAACCTGTGTGTGACGAGCAGAGACTAACCTGTGTGTGACGAGCAGAGACTAACCTTGTGTGACGAGCAGAGACTAACCTGTGACGAGCAGAGACTAACCTGTGTGTGACGAGCAGAGACTAACCTGTGTGTGACGAGCAGAGACTAACCTGTGTGTGACGAGCAGAGACTAACCTGTGTGTGACGAGCAGAGACTAACCTGTGACGAGCAGAGACTACCTGTGTGTGACGAGCAGAGACTAACCTGTGACGAGCAGAGACTAACCTGTGACGAGCAGAGACTAACCTGTGTGTGACGAGCAGAGACTAACCTGTGTGTGACGAGCAGAGACTAACCTGTGTGTGACGAGCAGAGACTAACCTGTGACGAGCAGAGACTACCTGTGTGTGACGAGCAGAGACTAACCTGTGTGACGAGCAGAGACTAACCTGTGTGACGAGCAGAGACTAACCTGTGTGACGAGCAGAGACTAACCTGTGTGTGACGAGCAGAGACTAACCTGTGTGTGACGAGCAGAGACTAACCTGTGTGTGACGAGCAGAGACTAACCTGTGGTGACGAGCAGAGACTAACCTGTGTGTGACGAGCAGAGACTAACCTGTGTGTGACGAGCAGAGACTAACCTGTGTGACGAGCAGAGACTAACCTGTGTGTGACGAGCAGAGACTAACCTGTGTGACGAGCAGAGACTAACCTGTGTGTGACGAGCAGAGACTAACCTGTGCGAGCAGAGACTAACCTGTGACGAGCAGAGACTAACCTGTGTGTGACGAGCAGAGACTAACCTGTGTGTGACGAGCAGAGACTAACCTGTGTGTGACGAGCAGAGACTAACCTGTGTGTGACGAGCAGAGACTAACTGTGTGTGACGAGCAGAGACTAACCTGTGACGAGCAGAGACTAACCTGTGTGTGACGAGCAGAGACTAACCTGTGACGAGCAGAGACTAACCTGTGACGAGCAGAGACTAACCTGTGTGACGAGCAGAGACTAACCTGTGACGAGCAGAGACTAACCTTGTGTGACGAGCAGAGACTAACCTGTGACGAGCAGAGACTAACCTGTGACGAGCAGAGACTAACCTGTGTGTGACGAGCAGAGACTAACCTGTGTCGAGCAGAGACTAACCTGTGTGTGACGAGCAGATCTACCTGTGTGACGAGCAGAGACTAACCTGTGTGACGAGCAGAGACTAACCTGTGTGTGACGAGCAGATATTGGATTTTGTGCTCACCTAATTGTGCTTGTAGGGGTGGAAATCGGCCCTTGGTCCCACCATTCATATGGAGTCTGGAGTCGTGTATGGAGTCAGCTTCTACAACATCACTGTTTTGTGCATTCTATTTATTAACTACTGTGTCACTGAAGTAGTTGTTTGTCTCTATGGCTCATTTGGGTTCTAAGTTTCCACCTGTGTTCTCTTGAACGAGTACCACTCGTGTTAAATAATGTCTTTATCTACCCTATCAATTACCAAAAAATTTTGTATGTGGCGATCAGTTTCTTATATTTATCATGTCTCTTATATAACTCTTATATTTTCCAGCGACGTGAGGTTCATTTCATGTAACCATTCCCCGTGACTCATACTTCTTTAGTTGTGGAACTAGTCTGGTGGCATACCTGTGAACCTGCTCCAACTTGGTCTTATGCTTGACATGGTAAGAACTCCGTGCTGGCCGCAGGCCCCTGGACAGGTCAGACATTTCTGGCGTGAAGATCGTAAATGATTTCTTACACAAATTTCTCCAGGCAGTTCTGATGTTAGTCAGCCTCGCATCCTTTGTTGATGATGTTCTTCTGATGTGGGCTTTATGTTACAGGTTCGTTGTGAGGACCGGAGACTTGACTGTGTGTTGCAGCCGGAGACTTGACTGTGTGTTGCAGTCGGAGACTTGACTGTGTGTTGCAGTCGGAGACTTGACTGTGTGTTGCAGTCGGAGACTTGACTGTGTGTTGCAGTCGGAGACTTGACAGTGTGTTGCAGTCGGAGACTTGACTGTGTGTTGCAGCCGGAGACTTGACTGTGTGTTGCAGTCGGAGACTTGACTGTGTGTTGCAGTCGGAGACTTGACTGTGTGTTGCAGTCGGAGACTTGACTGTGTGTTGCAGTCGGAGACTTGACTGTGTGTGCAGTCGGAGATTTGACTGTGGTGTTGCAGTCGGAGACTTGACATTGTGTTGCAGTCGGAGACTTGACTGTGTGTTGCAGTCGGAGACTTGACTGTGTGTTGCAGCCGGTGACTTGACTGTGTGTTGCAGTCGGAGACTTGACTGGTGTTGCAGTCGGAGACTTGACTGTGTGTTGCAGTCGGAGACTTGACTGTGTGTTGCAGCCGGTGACTTGACTGTGTGTTGCAGCCGAGACTTGAATGTGTGTTGCAACCGTGACTTGACTGTGTGTTGCAACCGGTGACTTGACTGTGTGTTGCAGCCGGTGACTTGACTGTGAGTTGCAGTCGGTGACTTGACTGTGTGTTGCAGCCGGAGACTTGAATGTGTGTTGCACCGGTGACTTGACTGTGTGTTGCAGTCGGTGGCTTGACTGTGTGTTGCAGTCGGTGGCTTGACTGTGTGTTGCAACNAAGGGAAAACAGGAGTAAGAACCTGCCCAGCTGAACCCCCAAGGGCGGCAATCACCGAGCAGCGACAGATCACACGGAGGTAGCTGCTCTTGAAGGCTCATGGAAACAACCCTGAAGCCGCAAAGGCAGTACTTACGGGGCACCTAGGGAAGGTAGCCCTAGGTGCATGCAACCCCAGTATTCTTGAGTTACTCCTGGCTCACACACCACCAATATAGAGCAACAACATCGCACTGCAGCACTGCACAAAGAGTGGAGCCAGAGCGGTCGACCGTTCACCATCACAACAGACTTTGAACTGAGGAGAGTTGCCGGCGTGGAGGTCTGGGACCCCCCATCCCCCTCCCGGGAGGGGGGTTGTGCAGACGGATGTGCGGCGGTTGTGGTGACGTCATGTTTGTTTCCTTTTTTTGATTGGGGAGTTCTGTTTGCTTTTTCGGCTTTCGGTTTGCAATTTTTTGACCAGCAGTAGTTTTTTTTTTAAATTCCTACCTTTCTGGGTGCCCGACCTGGTAGATGGCAGACAAGACTGCTTCCAGTTACACGGAGGTGTCTTTAGGCCATTGCTCCTCGTGCCTCTCTTGAGGGGCCAAGTTCTGGCTCTTGTCCCCGGTAGGCTCAGAACTCCTTTGATTCAATGTTGCCACGGTCTAATATATACACATCAGCCTGGTATAGCTCCAGGGAGCCAAAGGGACTCTCCACAGAAAAGCAATGTTTCTATGGACAGGAAAAAAAACATTTATGGTCTTAAGCTACACAGATAAAACATAGAACTTGTGAAGATAATCAATTTAACATTCAGGTAGCTACAAATAAGTATTTAAGAAATGTATAAATTAATAGCAATTATCATTATTATTAATCAGACTGACAGTATGTATATTGAACTACATATACACATATATATACACATATACATATAACTGATAACATTAGTATAAGCCAAAGAAAGATAAAACATAGAGAAATGTAGAGAAGAAACAGGAGAGCAGAAAATACATATGACATTAGATTTGTTGGTAATAAGAAAGTCCGGGCATGTGAAGCAGATGGTAGACAATCAGACTACATTGATGGGACACATGAATATGGGTCAGTGGAAACCAAAATTCCACAGGCCATAAAAGGAAAACAAAAACTAGAAAGTATGATTAGACACAGTTCTTGTTACAGCCACCCTCTTTGAGTTATGACAAAATTGTTTCTGCCTATGTAAGAACGACAGTACTTGTTTCTACCTATGTAAGAACTACAGTACTAACTAATTTAACCCTCAAACCGCGCATATCATATATAAATGATATCAGTGACAAAACCGAAACCGCGCACATCATTTTATATGATTTCGTGTCTAGCGCTATAATTTAAACGCCCCGCCTGGGATAGGGGCAGCTATAGTACAGCCACAACCGATAGTTGCCAGATGCCACCTAGAAAAAAATCCATCCCAACATTCTTGGGTGAGAGCGTCAGTATTGAGCAAGCCACCAAGGCTGGCGCACGCAGCACGAGCTCACAGCACACCGCTGTTCAGCTTGTGACCGCAGCATCGCCTACAAATGCCAAAATATAAATGGTTACTGCTATTGAGCGAGACTAACCTGTAACGAGCAGAGACTAACCTGTGTGTGACGAGCAGAGACTAACCTGTGTGTGACAAGCAGAGACTAACCTGTGTGTAACGAGCAGAGACTAACCTGTGTGTGACGAGCAGAGACTAACCTGTGACGAGCAGAAACTAACCTGTGACGAGCAGAGACTAACCTGTGACGAGCAGAGACTAACCTGTGTGTGACGAGCAGAGACTAACCTTGTGTGACGAGCAGAGACTAACCTGTGACGATCAGAGACTAACCTGTGTGTGACGAGCAGAGACTAACCTGTGTGTGACGAGCAGAGACTAACCTGTGTGTGACGAGCAGGACTAACCTGTGACAAGCAGAGACTAACCTGTGACGAGCAGAGACTAACCGTGTGTGACGAGCAGAGACTAACCTGTGACGAGCAGAGACAAACTGTGTGTGACGAGCAGAGACTAACCTGTGTGTGACGAGCAGAGACTAAACTGTGTGTGACGAGCAGAGACAAACCTGTGACGAGCAGAGACTAACCTGTGTGAGACGAGCAGAGACTAACCTGTGTGTGACGAGCAGAGACTAACCTGTGTGTAACGAGCAGAGACTAACCTGTGTGTGACGAGCAGAGACTAACCTGTGTGTGACGAGCAGAGACTAACCTGTGTGTGACGAGCAGAGACTAGCCTGTGTGTGACGAGCAGAGGCTACCTGTGTGTGACGAGCAGAGACTACCTGTGTGTGACGAGCAGAGACTAGCCTGTGTGTGACGAGCGAGACTAACATGTGTGTGACGAGCAGAGACTAACCTGTGTGTGACGAGCAGAGACTAACCTGTGTGTGACGAGCAGAGACTAACCTGTGACGAGCAGAGACTTAACCTGTGTGTGACGAGCAGAGACTTACCTGTGTGTTACGAGCAGAGACTAACCTGTGACGAGCAGAGACTAACCTGTGTGACGAGCAGAGACTAACCTGTGTATGACGAGCAGAGACTAACTTGTAACGAGCAGAGACTAACTTGTGACGAGCAGAGACTAACCTGTGTGTGACGAGCAGAGACTAACCTGTGTGTACGAGCAGAGACTAACCTGTGTGTGACAAGCAGAGACTAACCTGTAACGAGCAGAGACTAACCTATGACGAGCAGAGACTAACCTGTGTGTGACGAGCAGAGACTAACCTGTAACGAGCAGAGACTAACCTATGACGAGCAGAGACTAACCTGTGTGTGACGAGCAGAGAATAACCTAACGAGCAGAGACTAACCTGTGTGTGACGAGCAGAGACTAACCTGTGACGAGCAGAGACTAACCTGTGTGTGACGAGCAGAGATAACCTGTAACGAGCAGAGACTAACCTGTGTGTGACGAGCAGAGACTAACCTGTGTGTGACGAGCAGAGACTACCTGTTGTGTGACGAGCAGAGACTAACCTGTGACGAGCAGAGACTAACCTGTGTGTGACGAGCAGAGACTAACCTGTGTGTGACGAGCAGAGACTAACCTGTGACGAGCAGAGACTAACCTGTGTGTGACGAGCAGAGATTAACCTGTGTGTGACGAGCAGAGACTAACCTGTGTGTGACGAGCAGAGACCAACCTGTGTGTGACGAGCAGAGACTAACCTGTGTGTGACGAGCAGAGAATAACCTGTGTGTGACGAGCAGAGACTAACCTGTGTGTGACGAGCAGAGACTAACCTGTGTGTGACGATCAGAGACTAACCTGTTTGTGACGAGCAGAGACTAACCTGTGTGTGACGACAGAGACTAACCTGTGTGTGACGAGCAGTGACTAACCTGTGACAAACAGAGACTAACCTGTGACGAGCAGAGACTAACCTGTGTGTGACGAGCAGAAACTAACCTGTGACGAGCAGAGACTAACCTGTGTGTGACGAGCAGAGACTAACCTGTGTGTGACGAGCAGAGACTAAACTGTGTGACGAGCAGAGACAAACCTGTGACGAGCAGAGACAACCCTGTGTGTGACGAGCAGAGACTAACTGTGTGTGACGAGCAGAGACTAACCTGTGTGTACGAGCAGAGACTAACCTGTGTGTGACGAGCAGAGACTAACCTGTGTGTGACGAGCAGAGACTAACCTGTGTGTGACGAGCAGAGACTAGCCTGTGTGTGACGAGCAGAGACAAACCTGTGTGTGACGAGCAGAGACTAGCCTGTGTGTGACGAGCAGAGACTAGCCTGTGTGTGACGAGCCGAGACTAACCTGTGTGTGACGATCAGAGACTAACCTGTGTGTGACGAGCAGAGATTAACTGTGTGTGATGATCAGAGACTAACCTGTGTGTGACGAGCACAGACTAACCTGTGTGTGACGATCAGAGACTAACTTGTGTGTGACGGGCAGAGACTAACTTGTGACGAGCAGAGACTAACCTGTGACGAGCAGAGTGATTGGACACTGCTCGTCTGACTAACCTGTGTGTGATGAGCAGAGACTAACCTGTGTGTGACGAGCAGAGACTAACCTGTGACGAGCAGAGACTAAACCTGTGTGTGACGAGCAGAGACTAACCTGTGTGTGACGAGCAGAGACTAACCTGTGTGAGACGAGCATAGACTGGCCTGTGACGAGCAGAGACTAACCTGAGTGTGACGAGCAGAGACTAACCTGTGTGTGACGAGCAGAGAATAAACTGTGTGTGACGAGCAGAGACTAACCTGTGTGTGACGAGCAGAGACAAACTGTGTGTGACGAGCAGAGACTAACTGGGTGTGACGATCAGAGACTAACCTGTGTGTGACGAGCAGAGTCTAACCTGTGTGTGACGAGCAGAGACTAACCTGTGTGTGACGATCAGAAACTAACTGTGTGTGACGGGCAGAGACTAACTGTGTGTAACGAGCAGAGACTAACCTGTGTGACGAGCAGAGACTAACTGTGTGTGACGAGCAGAGACTAACCTGTGTGTGACGAGCAGAGACTAACCTGGTGTGTGACGAGCAGAGACTAACCTGTGTGTGACGATCAGAGACTAACCTGTGCGTGACGAGCAGAGACACACTTGTGTGTGACGAGCAGAGACTAACTTCTGTGTGACGAGCAGAGACTAACCTGTGTGTGACGAGCGAGACTAACCTGTGTGTGACGAGAGAGACTAACCTGTGTGTGACGATCAGAGACTAACCTGTGTGTGACGAGCAGAGATTAACCTGTGTGTGACGATCAGAGACTAACCTGTGTGTGACGAGCAGAGACTAACCTGTGTGTGACGATCAGAGACTAACCTGTGTGTGACGGGCAGAGACTAACTTGTGACGAGCAGAGACTAACCTGTGACGAGCAGAGACTAACCTGTGACGAGCAGAGACTAAACTGTGTGTGACGAGCAGAGACTACCTGTGTGTGACGAGCAGAGACTAACCTGTGACGAGCAGAGACTAACCTGTGTGTGTGACGAGCAGAGACTAACATGTGTGTTACGAGCAGAGACTAACCTGTGTGTGACGAGCAGAGACTAACCTGTGACGAGCAGAGACTACCCTGTGTGACGAGCAGAGACTAACCTGTGTGACGAGCAGAGACTAACCTGTGTGACGAGCAGAGACTAACCTGTGTGTGACGAGCAGAGACTAACCTGTGTTACGAGCAGAGACTAACTGTGTGTGACGAGCAGAGACTAACCTGTGTGACGAGCAGAGGACTAACCTGTGTGTGACGAGCAGAGACTAACCTGTGGCGAGCAGAGACTAACCTGTGACGAGCAGAGACTAACCTGTGGTGACGAGCAGAGACTAACCTGTGTGTGACGAGCAGAGACTACCTGTGTGTGACGAGCAGAGACTAACCTGTGACGAGCAGAGACTAACCTGTGTGTGACGAGCAGAGACTAACATGTGTGTGACGAGCAGAGACTAACCTGTGTGTGACGAGCAGAGACTAACCTGTGTGTGACGAGCAGAGACTAACCTGTGACGAGAGAGACTAACCTGTGTGTGACGAGCAGAGACTAACCTGGTGTGACGAGCAGAGACTAACCTGTGTGTGACGAGCAGAGACTAACCTGTGATGAGCAGAGACTAACCTGTGTGTGACGAGCAGAGACTAACCTGTGTGTGACGAGCAGAGACTAACCTGTGGTGACGAGCAGAGACTAACCTGTGTGTGACGAGCAGAGACTAACCTGTGTGTGACGAGCAGAGACTAACCTGTGTGTGACGAGCAGAGACTAACCTGTGTGTGACGAGCAGAGACTAACCTGTGTGTGACGAGCAGAGACTAACCTGTGTGTGACGAGCAGAGACTAACCTGTGTGTGACGAGCAGAGACTAACCTGTGTGTGACGAGCAGAGACTAACCTGTGTGTGACGAGCAGAGACTAACCTGTGTGTGACGAGCAGAGACTAACCTGTGTGTGACGAGCAGAGAGACTAACTTGTGACGAGCAGAGACTAACCTGTGTGTGACGAGCAGAGACTTACCTGTGTGTTACGAGCAGAGACTAACCTGTGACGAGCAGAGGACTAACCTGTGTGTGACGAGCAAGACTAACCTGTGTATGACGAGCAGAGACTAACTGTTTACGAGCAGAGACTAACTGTGGTGACGAGCAGAGACTAACCTGTGTGTGACGAGCAGAGACTAACCTGTGTGTGACGAGCAGAGACTAACCTGTGTGTGACGAGCAGAGACTAACCTGTGACGAGCAGAGACTAACCGTGTGACGAGCAGAGACTAACCTGTGTGTGACGAGCAGAGACTAACCTGTGTAACGAGCAGAGACTAACCTGTGGAGCAGAGACTAACCTGTGTGTGACGAGCAGAGACTAACCTGTGACGAGCAGAGACTAACCTGTGTGTGACGAGCAGAGACTAACCTGTGTGTGACGAGCAGAGACTAACCTGTGTGTGACGAGCAGAGACTAACCTGTGTGTGACGAGCAGAGACTAACCTGTGACGAGCAGAAACTAACCTGTGACGAGCAGAGACTAACCTGTGACGAGCAGAGACTAACCTGTGTGTGACGAGCAGAGACTAACCTGTGGTGACGAGCAGAGACTAACCTGTGACGAGCAGAGACTAACCTGTGTGTGACGAGCAGAGACTAACCTGTGGACGAGCAGAGACTAACCTGTGTGTGACGAGCAGAGACTAACCTGTGACGAGCAGAGACTAACCTGTGACGAGCAGAGACTAACCTGTGTGTGACGAGCAGAGACTAACCTGTGACGAGCAGAGACTAACCTGTGTGTGACGAGCAGAGACTAACCTGTGTGTGACGAGCAGAGACTAAACTGTGTGTGACGAGCAGAGACTAACCTGTGTGACGAGCAGAGACTAACCTGTGTGTGACGAGCAGAGACTAACCTGTGTGTGACGAGCAGAGACTAACCTGTGTGTGACGAGCAGAGACTAACCTGTGTGTGACGAGCAGAGACTAACCTGTGTGTGCAGAGACTAACCTGTGTGTGACGAGCAGAGACTAACCTGTGTGTGACGAGCAGAGACTAACCTGTGTGTGACGAGCAGAGACTAACCTGTGTGTGACGAGCAGAGACTAACCTGTGTGTGACGAGCAGAGACTAACCTGTGTGTGACGAGCAGAGACTAACCTGTGTGTGACGAGCAGAGACTAACCTGTGTGCAGAGAGAAACCTGTGTGTGACGAGCAGAGACTAACCTGTGTGTGACGAGCAGAGACTAACCTGTGACGAGCAGAGATAACCTGTGTGTGACGAGCAGAGACTAACCTGTGTGTGACGAGCAGAGACTAACCTGTGACGAGCAGAGACTAACCTGTGTGTGACGAGCAGAGACTAACCTGTGTGTGACGAGCAGAGACTAACTGTGTGACGAGCAGAGACTAACTTGTGTGACGAGCAGAGACTAACTGTGTGTGACGAGCAGAGACTAACCTGTGTGTGACGAGCAGAGACTAACCTGTGTGTGACGAGCAGAGACTAACCTGTTGACGAGCAGAGACTAACCTGTGACGAGCAGAGACTAACCTGTGTGTGACGAGCAGAGACTAACCTGTGACGAGCAGAGACTAACCTGTGACGAGCAGAGACTAACCTGTGTGTGACGAGCAGAGACTAACCTGTGACGAGCAGAGACTAACCTGTGTGTGACGAGCAGAGACTAACCTGTGACGAGCAGAGACTAACCTGTGTGTGACGAGCACCTGTGACGGAGAATAACCTGTGACGAGCAGAGACTAACCTGTGTGACGAGCAGAGACTAACCTGTGTGTGACGAGCAGAGACTAACCTGTGTGTACGAGCAGAGACTAACCTGTGACGAGCAGAGACTAACCTGTGTGTGACGAGCAGAGACTAACCTGTGTGTGACGAGCAGAGACTAACTGTGACGAGCAGAGACTAACCTGTGTGTGACGAGCAGAGACTAACCTGTGTGTGACGAGCAGAGACTAACCTGTGTGTGACGAGCAGAGACTAACCTGTGTGTGACGAGCAGAGACTAACCTGTGTGTGACGAGCAGAGACTAACCTGTGTGTGACGAGCAGAGACTAACCTGTGTGTGACGAGCAGAGACTAACCTGTGTGTGACGAGCAGAGACTAACCTGTGTGTGACGAGCAGAGACTAACCTGTGTGTGACGAGCAGAGACTAACCTGTGTGTGACGAGCAGAGACTAACTGTGACGAGCAGAGACTAACCTGTGACGAGCAGAGACTAACCTGTGTGTGACGAGCAGAGACTAACCTGTGGACGAGCAGAGACTAACCTGTGTGTGACGAGCAGAGACTAACCTGTGTGTGACGAGCAGAGACTAAACTGTGTGTGACGAGCAGAGACTAACCTGTGACGAGCAGAGACTAACCTGTGTGTGACGAGCAGAGACTAAACCTGTGTGTGACGAGCAGAGACTAACCTGTGTGTGACGAGCAGAGACTAACCTGTGTGTGACGAGCAGAGACTAACCTGTGTGTGACGAGCAGAGACTAACCTGTGTGTGACGAGCAGAGACTAACCTGTGTGGACGAGCAGAGACTAACCTGTGTGTGACGAGCAGACTACCTGTTGTGACGAGCAGAGACTAACCTGTGTGTGACGAGCAGAGACTAACCTGTGTGTGACGAGCAGAGACTAACCTGTGTGACGAGCAGAGACTAACCTGTGTGTGACGAGCAGAGACTAACCTGTGTGTGACGAGCAGAGACTAACCTGTGTGTGACGAGCAGAGACTAACTGTGTGTGACGAGCAGAGACTAACTGTGTGACGAGCAGAGACTAACCTGTGACGAGCAGAGACTAACCTGTGACGAGCAGAGACTAACCTGTGTGTGACGAGGAGACTAACCTGTGTGTGACGAGCAGAGACTAACCTGTGACGAGCAGAGACTAACCTGTGTGTGACGCAGAGACTAACTGTGTGTGACGAGCAGACTAACTGTGTGTGACGAGCAGAGACTAACCTGTGACGAGCAGAGACTAACCTGTGTGACGAGCAGAGACTAACCTGTGTGACGAGCAGAGACTAACCTGTGTGTGACGAGCAGAGACTAAACTGTGTGTGACGAGCAGAGACTAACCTGTGTGTGACGAGCAGAGACTAACCTGTGTGTGACGAGCAGAGACTAACCTGTGGTGACGAGCAGAGACTAACCTGTGTGTGACGAGCAGAGACTAACCTGTGACGAGCAGAGACTAACCTGTGACGAGCAGAGACTAACCTGTGTGTGACGAGCAGAGACTAACCTGTGTGTGACGAGCAGAGACTAACCTGTGTGTGACGAGCAGAGACTAACCTGTGATGCGAGCAGAGACTAACCTGTGTGTGACGAGCAGAGACTAACCTGTGTGTGACGAGCAGAGACTAACCTGTGTGTGACGAGCAGAGACTACCTGTGTGTGACGAGCAGAGACTAACCTGTGTGACGAGCAGAGACTAACCTGTGTGTGACGAGCAGAGACTAACCTGTGTGTGACGAGCAGAGACTAACCTGTGTGTGACGAGCAGAGACTAACCTGTGTGACGAGCAGAGACTAACCTGTGTGTGACGAGCAGAGACTAACCTGTGTGTGACGAGCAGAGACTAACTGTGTGTGACGAGCAGAGACTAACCTGTGGTGACGAGCAGAGACTAACCTGTGTGTGACGAGCAGAGACTAACCTGTGTGTGACGAGCAGAGACTAACCTGTGTGTGACGAGCAGAGACTAACCTGTGTGTGACGAGCAGAGACTAACCTGTGTGACGAGCAGAGACTAACCTGTGTGTGACGAGCAGAGACTAACTGTGTGTGACGAGCAGAGACTAACCTGTGTGTGACGAGCAGAGACTAACCTGTGTGTGACGAGCAGAGACTAACCTGTGTGACGAGCAGAGACTAACTTGTGACGAGCAGAGACTAACCTGGTGTGACGAGCAGAGACTACCTGTGTGTGACGAGCAGAGACTAACCTGTGACGAGCAGAGACTAACTGTGTGTGACGAGCAGAGACTAACCTGTGTAGACGAGCAGAGACTAACTGTTTGACGAGCAGAGACTAACCTGTGTGTGACGAGCAGAGACTAACCTGTGTGTGACGAGCAGAGACTAACCTGTGTGTGACGAGCAGAGACTAACCTGTGTGTGACGAGCAGAGACTAACCTGTGACGAGCAGAGACTAACCTGTGACGAGCAGAGATAACCTGTGTGTGACGAGCAGAGACTAACCTGTGACGAGCAGAGACTAACCTGTGACGAGCAGAGACTAACCTGTGTGTGACGAGCAGAGACTAACCTGTAACGAGCAGAGACTAACCTGTGTGTGACGAGCAGAGACTAACCTGTGTGTGACGAGCAGAGACTAACCTGTGTGTACGAGCAGAGACTAACCTGTGTGTGACGAGCAGAGACTAACCTGTGTGTGACGAGCAGAGACTAACCTGTGTGTGACGAGCAGAGACTAACCTGTGACGAGCAGAGACTAACCTGTGTTGACGAGCAGAGACTAACCTGTGTGTGACGAGCAGAGACTAACCTGTGTGTGACGAGCAGAGACTAACCTGTGACGAGCAGAGACTAACCTGTGACGAGCAGAGACTAACCTGTGTGTGACGAGCAGAGACTAACCTGTGACGAGCAGAGACTAACCTGTGTGTTGACGAGCAGAGACTAACCTGTGTGTGACGAGCAGAGACTAAACTGTGTGTGACGAGCAGAGACAACCTGTGACGAGCAGAGACTAACCTGTGTGTGACGAGCAGAGACTAACCTGTGTGTGACGAGCAGAGACTAACCTGTACGAGCAGAGA
>WNGS01157801.1:0-25412 GCA_020271785.1 Procambarus virginalis
GGTGAGGCAGGAGCAGGAGAGAGCCTGGTGAGGCAGGAGCAGGAGAGAGCCAGATGATGGAGGTGCTGGTAGGAGCCAGGTGAGGCAGGTGCAGGTAGGAGCCAGGTGAGGCAGGTGCTGGTAGGAGCCAGGTAAGGGAGGTGCAGGTAGGAGCCAGGTGAGGGAGGTGCAGGTAGGAGCCAGGTGAGGGAGGTGCAGGTAGGATCCAGATGAGGGAGGTGCAGGTAGGAGCCAGGTGAGGGAGGTGCAGGTAGGACCCAGGTGAGGCAGGTGCAGGTAGGAGCCAGGTGAGGCAGGTGCAGGTAGGAGCCAGGTGAGGCAGGAGCAGGAGATAGCCAGATGAGGCAGGTGTTGGTAGGAGCCAGGTGAGGCAGGTGCTGGTAGGACCCAGGTGAGGCACGTGCAGGTAGGATCCAGGTGAGGTAGGTGCAGGTAGGATCCAGGTGAGGTAGGTGCAGGTAGGAGCCAGGTGAGGCAGGAGCAGGAGAGAGCCAGGTGAGGCAGGTGCTGGTAGGAGCCAGGTGAGGCAGGTGCTGGTAGGAGCCAGGTGAGGAAGGTGCAGGTAGGAGCCAGGTGAGGGAGGTGCAGGTAGGAGCCAGGTGAGGCAGGTGCAGGTAGGAGCCAGGTGAGGCAGGCGCTGGTAGGAGCCAGGTGAGGCAGGTGCAGGTAGGAGCCAGTTGCTGGTAGGAGCCAGGTGAGGCAGGTGCAGGTAGGAGCCAGGTGAGGGAGGTGCTGGTAGGAGCCAGGTGAGGCAGGTGTAGGTAGGACCCAGGTGAGGCAGGTGCAGGTAGGACCCAGGTGAGGCAGGTGCAGGTAGGAGCGTTGTGAGGCAGGTGCTGGTAGGAGCCAGGTGTGGCAGGTGCTGGTAGGAGCCAGGTGAGGCAGGTGCTGGTAGGAGCCAGGTGAGGCAGGTGCAGGTAGGACCCAGGTGAGGCAGGTGCAGGTAGGAGCCAGGAGAGGCAGGTGCAGGTAGGAGCCAGGTGAGGTAGGTGCAGGTAGGAGCCAGATGAGGCAGGTGCAGGTAGGAGCCAGGTGATGGAGATGCAGGTAGGAGCCAGGTGAGGCAGGTGCAGGTAGGAGCCAGGTGAGGCAGATGCAGGTAGGAGCCAGGTGAGGCAGGTGCAGGTAGGAGGCAGGTGAGGCAGTGCAGGTAGGAGCTGGGTGAGGGATTTGCAGGTAGGAGCCAGGTGAGGCAGGTGCTGGTAGGAGCCAGGTGAGGCAGGTGCTGGTAGGAGCCAGGTGAAGCAGGTGCTGGTAGGAGCCAGGTGAGGCAGGTACAGGTAGGAGCCAGGTGCTGGTAGGAGCCAGATGAGGCAGGTGCAGGTAGGAGCCAGGTGCTGGTAGGAGCCAGGTGAGGCAGGTGCAGGTAGGAGCCAGGTGCTGAAAGGAGCGAGGTGAGGCAGGTGCAGGTAGGAGCCAGGTGAGGGAGGTGCAGTTAGGAGCCAGGTGAGGGAGGTGCAGTTAGGAGCCAGGTGAGGGAGGTGCAGTTAGGAGCCAGGTGAGGGAGGTGCTGGTAGGAGCCAGGTGAGGCAGGTGCTGGTAGGAGCCAGGTGAGGGAGGTGCTGGTAGGAGCCAGGTGAGGGAGGTGCTGGTAGGAGCCAGGTGAGGGAGGTGCAGGTAGGTGCCAGATAAGGGAGGTGCAGGTAGGATCCAGATGAGGGAGGTGCAGGTAGGAGCCAGGTGAGGGAGGTGCAGGTAGGACCCAGGTGAGGCAGGTGCAGGTAGGAGCCAGGTGAGGCAGGTGCAGGTAGGAGCCAGGTGAGGCAGGAGCAGGAGAGAGCCAGATGAGGCAGGTGTTGGTAGGAGCCAGGTGAGGCAGGTGCTGGTAGGAGCCAGGTGAGGCAGGTGCTGGTAGGACCCAGGTGAGGCACGTGCAGGTAGGATCCAGGTGAGGTAGGTGCAGGTAGGATCCAGGTGAGGTAGGTGCAGGTAGGAGCCAGGTGAGGCAGGAGCAGGAGAGAGCCAGGTGAGGCAGGTGCTGGTAGGAGCCAGGTGAGGCAGGTGCTGGTAGGAGCCAGGTGAGGAAGGTGCAGGTAGGAGCCAGGTGAGGGAGGTGCAGGAAGGAGCCAGGTGAGGCAGGTGCAGGTAGGAGCCAGGTGAGGCAGGCGCTGGTAGGAGCCAGGTGA
The DNA here is from genome assembly GCA_020271785.1 of Procambarus virginalis. Classification (NCBI taxonomy): domain Eukaryota; kingdom Metazoa; phylum Arthropoda; class Malacostraca; order Decapoda; family Cambaridae; genus Procambarus; species Procambarus virginalis. The sequence goes on from WNGS01157801.1 coordinate 2,127, forward strand.
GGCAGGTGCAGGTAGGAGCCAGTTGCTGGTAGGAGCCAGGTGAGGCAGGTGCAGGTACCAGCCAGGTGAGGGAGGTGCTGGTAGGAGCCAGGTGAGGCAGGTGTAGGTAGGACCCAGGTGAGGCAGGTGCAGGTAGGACCCAGGTGAGGCAGGTGCAGGTAGGAGCGTTGTGAGGCAGGTGCTGGTAGGAGCCAGGTGTGGCAGGTGCTGGTAGGAGCCAGGTGAGGCAGGTGCTGGTAGGAGCCAGGTGAGGCAGGTGCAGGTAGGACCCAGGTGAGGCAGGTGCAGGTAGGAGCCAGGAGAGGCAGGTGCAGGTAGGAGCCAGGTGAGGTAGGTGCAGGTAGGAGCCAGATGAGGCAGGTGCAGGTAGGAGCCAGGTGATGCAGATGCAGGTAGGAGCCAGGTGAGGCAGGTGCAGGTAGGAGCCAGGAGAGGCAGGTGCAGGTAGGAGGCAGCTGCAGGTAGGAGCCAGGTGAGGCAGGTGCAGGTAGGAGCCAGGTGAGGCAGGTGCAGGTAGGAGCCAGGTGAGGCAGGTGCAGGTAGGAGCCAGGTGAGGCAGGTGCATGTAGGACCCAGGTGAGGTAGGTGCTGGTAAGAGCCAGGTGAGGCAGGTGCAGGTAGGAGGCAGGTGCATGTAGGAGCCAGGTGAGGCAGGTGCAGGTAGGAGCCAGGTGAGGCAGGTGCAGGTAGGAGCCAGGTGAGGGAGGTGCAGGTAGGAGCCAGGTGAGGGAGGTGCAGGTAGGAGCCAGGTGAGGCAGGTGCAGGTAGGAGACAGGTGAGGCAGGTGCAGGTAGAAGCCAGGTGAGGCAGGTGCTGGTAGGAGCCAGGTGAGGCAGGTGCAGGGAGGAGCCAGGTGAGGCAGGTGCAGGTAGGAGCCAGGTGAGGAAGGTGCATTTAGAAGCCAGGTGAGGCAGGTGCTGGTAGGAGTCAGGTGAGGGAGGTGCTGGTAGGAGCCAGGTGAGGCAGGTGCAGGGAGGAGCCAGGTGAGGCAGGTGCTGGTAGGAGCCAGGTGCAGGTAGGAGCCAGGTGAGGGAGGTGCAGGTAGGAGCCAGGTGAGGCAGGTGCTGGTAGGAGCCAGGTGAGGCAGGTGCAGGTAGGAGCCAGGTGAGCCAGGTGCAGGTAGGAGCCAGGTGAGGCAGGTGCAGGTAGGAGCCAGGTGAGGCAGGTGCAGGTAGGAGCCAGGTGAGGCAGGTGCTGGTAGGAGCCAGGTGAGGCAGGTGCTGGTAGGAGCCAGGTGAGGCAGTTGCAGGTAGGAGCCAGGTGAGGCAGGTGCTGGTAGGAGCCAGGTGAGGCAGTTGCAGGTAGGAGCCAGGTGAGGCAGGTGCTGGTAGGAGCCAGGTGAGGCAGTTGCAGGTAGGAGCCAGGTGAGGCAGGTGCAGGTAGGAGCCAGGTGAGGCAGGTGCAGGTAGGAGCCAGGTGAGGCAGGTGCAGGATGGGCTAATATCTACGCACACAAGGGGGTTAAACTACCATTGCTCATAAGAGGTAAACTACCATTGCTCATAAAGGGTAAACTACCATTGCTCATAAGAGGTAAACTACCATTGCTCATAAGAGGTAAACTACCATTGCTCATAAAGGGTAAACTACCATTGCTCATAAGAGGTAAACTACCATTGCTCATAAGAGGTAAACTACCATTGCTCATAAGGGGTAAACTACCATTGCTCATAAGGGGTAAACTACCATTGCTCATAAGGGGTAAACTACCATTGCTCATAAGGGGTAAACTACCATTGCTCATAAAGGGTAAACTACCATTGCTCATAAGAGGTAAACTACCATTGCTCATAAGGGGTAAACTACCATTGCTCATAAGAGGTAAACTACCATTGCTCATAAGGGGTAAACTACAAATTGCTCATAAGAGGTAAACTACCATTGCTCATAAGAGGTAAACTACCATTGCTCATAAGGGGTAAACTACAAATGCTCATAAGAGGTAAACTACCATTGCTCATAAAGGGTAAACTACCATTGCTCATAAGAGGTAAACTACCATTGCTCACAAGGGATTATGATATAAATTCGTAACTTTTGTTAATTTAAGAATGACTTGAAATCTCTGTACATTTGGGTGGTGGTTGAGCTGTTGGTGTTAACGCTGCTCTACGGGGCAGCCGAGGGGGGGGGGGATTATACATAAAGTGTATAACTAAATGTGAATTTTTAAATTGGGTTTTGGAGGAGAAACTTTTATTGACAGATACACTTGCGGCCCACTGTTTGTCCCATCAGGCAGCCCGCTGTTTGTCCCATCAGGCAGCCCGCTGTTTGTCCCCTCAGGCGGCCCACTGTTTGTCCCCTCAGGCGACCCGCTGTTTGTCCCCTCAGGCGGCCCGCTGTTTGTCCCCTCAGGCGGCCCACTGTTTGTCCCTCAGGTGCCCGCTGTTTGTCCCCTCAGGCGGCCCATTGTTTGTCCATCAGGCGGCCCGCTGTTTGTCCCCTCAGGCGGCCCGCTGTTTGTCCCCTCAGGCGGCCCGCTGTTTGTCCCATCAGGCAGCCCGCTGTTTGTCCCTCAGGCGGCCCACTGTTTGTCCCATCAGGCAGCCCGCTGTTTGTCCCCTCAGGCGGCCCACTGTTTGTCCCCTCAGGCGGCCCGCTGTTTGTCCCTCAGGCGGCCCGCTGTTTGTCCCCTCAGGCGGCCCACTGTTTGTCCCCTCAGGTGGCCCGCTGTTTGTCCCCTCAGGCGGCCCATTGTTTGTCCATCAGGCGGCCCGCTGTTTGTCCCCTCAGGCGGCCCGCTGTTTGTCCCTCAGGCGGCCCGCTGTTTGTCCCCTCAGGTGGCCCACTGTTTGTCCCTCAGGCGGCCCGCTGTTTGTCCCATCAGGCGGCCCGCTGTTTGTCCCTCAGGCGGCCCGCTGTTTGTCCCTCAGGCGGCCCGCTGTTTGTCCCCTCAGGTGGCCCACTGTTTGTCCCCTCAGGCGGCCCGCTGTATGTCCCTCAGGCGGCCCGCTGTTTGTCCCCTCAGGCGGCCCACTGTTTGTCCCTCAGGCGGCCCGCTGTTTGTCCCCTCAGGCGGCCCACTGTTTGTCCCCTCAGGTGGCCCGCTGTTTGTCCCCTCAGGCGGCCCACTGTTTGTCCCTCAGGTGGCCTGCTGTTTGTCCCTCAGGCGGCCCACTGTTTGTCCCCTCAGGCGGCCCACTGTTTGTCCCCTCAGGCGGCCCGCTGTTTGTCCCCTCAGGTGGCCCGCTGTTTGTCCCTCAGGTGGCCTGCTGTTTGTCCCCTCAGGTGGCCTGCTGTTTGTCCCCTCAGGCGGCCCACTGTTTGTCCCCTCAGGCGGCCCACTGTTTGTCCCCTCAGGCGGCCACTGTTTGTCCCCTCAGGCGGCCCCTGTTTGTCCCCTCAGGCGGCCCTCTGTTTGTCCCTCAGGCGGCCCACTGTTTGTCCCCTCAGGCGGCCCNTGACAACCCACAACATGGGTTCAGGAGGGTAAATCTTGCCTTACAGGCTTGCTAGAATTCTACGATCAGGTGACAAGAATTAGCAAGAAAGAGAGGGTGGGCGGACTGCATTTTTTTGGACTGTCGGAAAGCCTTTGACACAGTACCCCATAAAAGGTTGATGCATAAGCTGAGAAACAGGCAGGAGTAACGGTAGGGCGCTCCAGTGGATAAGGGAGTACCTAAGCAATAGGAACAGAGAGTTACAGTGAGGGTGAGACCTCAGACTGGCGTGAAGTCACCAGTGGAGTCCCACAGGGCTCTGTACTTGGACCTATCCTGTTTCTGATATACGTAAATGATCTCCCAGAGGGTATAGACTCATTCCTCTCAATGTTTGCTGACGACGCCAAAATTATGAGAAGGATTAAGACAGAGGAGGACAGCTTGAGACTTCAAGAAGACCTGGACAAGCTGCAGGAATGTCGAACAAATGGCTGTTAGAGTTTAACCCCAAGCAAATGTAATGTAATGAAGATAGGGGTAGGAAGCAGGAGACCAGATACAAGGTATCATTTGGGAGATGAAATACTTCAAGAGTCAGAGAGAGAGAAAGACCTGGGGGTTGATATCACGCCAGACCTGTCCCCTGAAGCTCATATCAAGAGGATAACATCAGCAGCATATGCCAGGTTGGCTAACATAAGAACGGCCTTTAGAAACTTGTGTAAGGAATCTTTCAGAACATTATATACCACATATGTCAGACCAATCCTGGAGTATGCGGCTCCAGCATGGAGTCCCTATCTAGTCAAGCATAAGACTAAACTGGAAAAGGTTCAAAGGTTTGCCACCAGACTAGTACCCGAGCTGAGAGGTATGAGCTACGAGGAGCGACTGCAGGAATTAAACCTCACTTCGTTGGAAGACAGAAGAGTTAGGGGGGACATGATCACCACATTCAAGATTCTCAGGGAATCGACAGGGTTGATAAAGACAGGCTGTTTAACACAAGGGCACACGCACTAGGGGACACAGGTGGAAACTGAGTGCCCAAATGAGCCACAGAGATTAGAAAGAACTTTTTTTGTCAGAGTGGTTGACAAATGGAATGCATTAGGAAGCGATGTGGTGGAGGCTGACTCCATACACAGTTTCAAGTGTAGATATGATAGAGCCCATTAGGCTCAGGAAACTGTACACCTGTTGATTGACGGTTGAGAGGCGGGACCAAAGAGCCAGAGCTCAACCCCCGCAAGCACAACTAGGTGAGTACAACTAGGTGAGTACACACACACCACACACACACAACACACACACACACACACACAACACACACACACACACACACACACGAAGGACCAAAGAGCCAGAGCTCAACCCTGCAAGCACAACTAGGTGAGTACAACACACCCACACACAGGATAACATCACGGCATATGCCAGGCTGGCCAACATACGAACGGCATTCAGAAACTTGTGCAAAGAATCATTCAGAACTTTGTTACCACATATGTCAGTCCACCTGGAGTATGCAGCCCCACATGGAGTCCATATCTAGTCAAGGGTAAGACTAAACTGAAAAGGTTCAAAGGTTTGCCACCAGACTAGTACCCTAGCTAAGATGTATGAGCTACGAGGAGAGACTGCAGGATTAAACCTCACTTCGCTGGAAGACAGAAGAGTTAGGGGGGACATGATCACCACATTCAAGATTTGAAGGGAATTGATAGGGTAGATAAAGACAGGCTATTTAACACAAGGGGCACACACACTAGGGGACACAGGTGGAAACTGAGCGCCCAAATGAGCCACAGAGATATTAGAAAGAACTTTTTTAGCGTCAGAGTGGTTGACAAATGGAATGCATTGGAAGTGATGTGGTGGAGGCTGACTCTATACACAGTTTCAAGTGTAGATATGATAGAGCCCAATAGGCTCAGGAATCTGTACACCTGCTGATTGACGGTTGAGAGCCGGGACCAAAGAACCAGAGCTCAACCCCCGCAAACACAACTAGGTGAGTACACACAAAGTGACCATGTCTTTTTGGAAATAAAGTAGCAATGTGTTATAATTTGGAAGAGAATATGAAGGTTGATGCAATTGAGAAACCTGACCTTAGGAGAGGACATTATGGCAACCTTAGATTTTTTTTAGTGAGTATAATTGGACAGACTTGTTGCTAGGCAAGGAAGTGAATGAGATGTATGTCAAGTTTTGTGAAATATATGATAAAGGCACAAAAATATTTATATCAAAACGATGCAGAACTAGGAAACAGGATTGGTTCAACAGAAATTGCGAGAGGCCAGAGACCAAAAGACACAAAATGGAATCAATACAGGAAGAGGCAAACCCCCAAACATACCAGCGATACAAAGATGCGAGAAACCACTACAGGGTAGTGAGAGAGAGGCAGAAAGAAATTTGAAAAAGGGATTGCAGACAAATGTAAACACAGAACCAGGTTTATTCTATAAATTCATAAACATTGCAGGTAAAGGATAATATTAAGAGGTTGAAATGGGAATAGATTCACGGAAAATGAAAAGGAAATGTGTGAAACATTAATGAAAAGTTCCAAAGTGTGTTTGTACAAAATGAAATCTTCAGGGAACCAGATACAATAAGAATTCCAGAGAACTACATAGAGCACATAGAAGTGCCCGAGACGAAGTGGAAAAAATGCTCAAGGAGCAAAATAGAACAAAGCAGTTGGTCCAGATGGTTTCACCATGGGTTTCTGAGAGAATGTGCACCTGAACTCAGCATTCCACTTCAACTGATTTTTCAGGCATCCCAGTTTACAGGAGATGTAGCTGATGTGTGGACAAAAAAGCTAACATAGTCCAATCTACAAAAGTGGAAGCAGGGAAGACCCCCTTAATATAGACGGTATCATTAACAAGTGTAATAGTCAAAATATTGGAAAAAATATTAAAACTAAATGTAGAACACCTGGAGAAATGATATATATCAGACAGACAGTATGTTTCGATCTGGAAGATCCTGTTATCGAATTTACTCAGTTTCTATGATTGAGCAACAGAGATATTACAGGAAAGAGATGGTTGGGTTTACTACATCTATCTGGACCTAAAAAGGCTTTCGACAGAATTCCATATAAGAGGTTGATCTGGAAACTGGAAAATATTGGAGGGGTGAAAGGTAAGCTTCTAACATGGTTGAAAAATTTTCTGACTTATTTTCGGCAGGAGGCAGAATGAATGGTCCAACGGAGAATAATAGTAGGAGGCTACAAGATGACCTAGACTGACTGAATGAATAGTCCAACAAATGGCTGCTAAAGTTCAACCCGAGTAAATGCAAAGTAATGAAACTAGGTGGTGGATAAAGTAGGCCAGACACAGGATACAGAATAGGAGATGAAGTACTTCATGAAACGGACAGAGAGAAAGATCTAGGAGTTGATATCACACCAACCCTGTCTCCTGAAGCCCACATAAACAGAATTATGTGGTGAGGCAGGAAGCAGGTAGGAGCCAGGTGAGGCAGGTGCAAGGTGGACCCAGGTGAGGCAGGTGCAGGTAGGAGCCAGGTGAGGCAGGTGCAGGTAGGAGCCAGGTGAGGCAGGTGCTGGTAGGAGCCAGGTGAGGGAGGTGCAGGTATGAGCCAGGTGAGGCAGGTGCAGGTAGGAGCCAGGTGAGGCAGGTGCTGGTAGGAGCGAGGTGAGGCAGGTGCAGGTAGGAGCCAGGTGAGGGAGGTGCTGGTAGGAGCCAGGTGAGGCAGGAAGCAGGAGAGAGCCAGGTGAGGCAGGTGCTGGTAGGAGCCAGGTGAGGCAGGTGCTGGTAGGAGCCAGGTGAGGCAGGTGCTGGTAGGAGCCAGGTGAGGGAGGTGCAGGTATGAGCCAGGTGAGGCAGGTGCAGGTAGGAGCCAGGTGAGGCAGGTGCTGGTAGGAGCCAGGTGCAGGTAGGAGCCAGGTGAGGCAGGAAGCAGGAGAGAGCCAGGTGAGGCAGGTGCAGGTATGAGCCAGGTGAGGCAGGTGCAGGTAGGAGCCAGGTGAGGCAGGTGCTGGTAGGAGCCAGGTGAGGCAGGTGCAGGTAGGAGCCAGGTGAGGCAGGTGCTGGTAGGAGCCAGGTGAGGGAGGTGCAGGTATGAGCCAGGTGAGGCAGGTGCAGGTAGGAGCCAGGTGAGGCAAGTGCTGGTAGGAGCCAGGTGAGGCAGGTGCTGGTAGGAGTCAGGTGAGGCAGGTGCAGGTATGAGCCAGGTGAGGCAGGTGCAGGTAGGAGCCAGGTGAGGCAGGTGCTGGTAGGAGCCAGGTGAGGCAGGTGCAGGTAGGAGCCAGGTGAGGGAGGTGCTGGTAGGAGCCAGGTGAGGCAGGTGCAGGTAGGAGCCAGATGAGGCAGGTGCAGGTATGAGCCAGGTGAGGCAGGTGCAGGTAGGAGCCAGGTGAGGGAGGTGCTGGTAGGAGCCAGGTGAGGGAGGTGCTGGTAGGAGCCAGGTGAGGCAGGTGCTGGTAGGAGCCAGGTGAGGCAGGTGCTGGTAGGAGCCAGATGAGGCAGGTGCAGGTATGAGCCAGGTGAGGGAGGTGCTGGTAGGAGCCAGGTGAGGCAGGTGCAGGAAGGAGCCAGGTGAGGCAGGTGCTGGTAGGAGCCAGGTGAGGCAGGTGCAGGTAGGAGCCAGGTGAGGGAGGTGCTGGTAGGAGCCAGGTGAGGCAGGTGCAGGAAGGAGCCAGGTGAGGCAGGTGCTGGTAGGAGCCAGGTGAGGCAGGTGCAGGTAGGAGCCAGATGAGGCAGGTGCAGGTATGAGCCAGGTGAGGCAGGTGCAGGTAGGAGCCATGTGAGGCAGGTGCTGGTAGGAGACAGGTGAGACAGGTGCAGGTAGGAGCCAGATGAGGCAGGTGCAGGTATGAGCCAGGTGAGGCAGGTGCAGGTAGGACCCAGGTGAGGCAGGTGCAGGTAGGAGCCAGGTGAGGCAGGTGCAGGTAGGAGCCAGGTGAGGCAGGTGCAGGTAGGACCCAGGTGAGGCAGGTGCAGGTAGGAGCCAGGTGAGGCAGGTGCAGGTAGGAGCCAGGTGAGGCAGGTGCTGGTAGGAGCCAGGTGAGGCAGGTGCAGGTAGGAGCCAGATGAGGCAGGTGCAGGTATGAGCCAGGTGAGGCAGGTGCAGGTAGGAGCCAGATGAGGCAGGTGCAGGTAGGAGCCAGGTGAGGCAGGTGCTGGTAGGAGCCAGGTGAGGCAGGTGCTGGTAGGAGCCAGGTGAGGCAGGAAGCAGGAGAGAGCCAGGTGAGGCAGGTGCTGGTAGGAGCCTGGTGAGGCAGGTGAAGGTAGGAGCCAGGTGAGGCAGGAAGCAGGAGGAGCCAGGTGAGGCAGGGCAGGTAGGAGCCAGGTGAGGCAGGTGCTGGTAGGAGCCAGGTGAGGCAGGTGCAGGTAGGAGCCAGGTGAGGCAGGTGCAGGTAGGAGCCAGGTGAGGGAGGTGCTGGTAGGAGCCAGGTGAGGCAGGTGCAGGTAGGAGCCAGGTGAGGCAGGTGCAGGTAGGAGCCAGGTGAGGCAGGTGCAGGTAGGAGCCAGGTGAGGCAGGTGCAGGTAGGAGCCAGGTGAGGCAGGTGCAGGTAGGAGCCAGGTGAGGCAGGTGCAGGTAGGAGCCAGGTGAGGCAGGTGCAGGTAGGAGCCAGGTGAGGCAGGTGCAGGTAGGAGCCAGGTGAGGCAGGTGCAGGTAGGAGCCAGGTGAGGCAGGTGCAGGTAGGAGCCAGGTGAGGCATGAGCCAGGTGAGGCAGGTGCAGGTAGGAGCCAGGTGAGGCAGGTGCAGGTAGGAGCCAGGTGAGGCAGGTGCAGGTAGGAGCCAGGTGAGGCAGGTGCAGGTAGGAGCCAGGTGAGGGAGGTGCAGGTAGGAGCCAGGTGAGGCAGGTGCAGGTAGGAGCCAGGTGAGGCAGGTGCAGGTAGGAGCCAGGTGAGGCAGGTGCAGGTAGGAGCCAGGTGAGGCAGGTGCAGGTAGGAGCCAGGTGAGGCAGGTGCAGGTAGGAGCCAGGTGAGGGAGGTGCAGGTAGGAGCCAGGTGAGGCAGGTGCAGGTAGGAGCCAGGTGAGGCAGGTGCTGGTAGGAGCCAGGTGAGGCAGGTGCAGGTAGGAGCCAGGTGAGGCAGGTGCAGGTAGGAGGCAGGTGCAGGTAGGAGCCAGGTGAGGCAGGTGCTGGTAGGAGCCAGGTGAGGCAGGTGCAGGTAGGAGCCAGGTGAGGCAGGTGCAGGTAGGAGCCAGGTGAGGCAGGTGCAGGTAGGAGCCAGGTGAGGGAGGTGCAGGTAGGAGCCAGGTGAGGCAGGTGCAGGTAGGAGCCAGGTGAGGCAGGTGCAGGTAGGAGCCAGGTGAGGCAGGTGCAGGTAGGAGCCAGGTGAGGCAGGTGCAGGTAGGAGCCAGGTGAGGCAGGTGCAGGTAGGAGCCAGGTGAGGCAGGTGCAGGTAGGAGCCAGGTGAGGCAGGTGCAGGTAGGAGCCAGGTGAGGCAGGTGCAGGTAGGAGCCAGGTGAGGCAGGTGCAGGTAGGAGCCAGGTGAGGCAGGTGCAGGTAGGAGCCAGGTGAGGCAGGTGCAGGTAGGAGCCAGGTGAGGCAGGTGCAGGTAGGAGCCAGGTGAGGCAGGTGCAGGTAGGAGCCAGGTGAGGCAGGTGCAGGTAGGAGCCAGGTGAGGCAGGTGCAGGTAGGAGCCAGGTGAGGCAGGTGCAGGTAGGAGGCAGGTGCAGGTAGGAGCCAGGTGAGGCAGGTGCAGGTAGGAGCCAGGTGAGGCAGGTGCAGGTAGGAGCCAGGTGAGGCAGGTGCAGGTAGGAGCCAGGTGAGGCAGGTGCAGGTAGGAGCCAGGTGAGGCAGGTGCAGGTAGGAGCCAGGTGAGGCAGGTGCAGGTAGGAGCCAGGTGAGGCAGGTGCAGGTAGGAGCCAGGTGAGGCAGGTGCAGGTAGGAGCCAGGTGAGGCAGGTGCAGGTAGGAGCCAGGTGAGGCAGGTGCAGGTAGGAGCCAGGTGAGGCAGGTGCAGGTAGGAGCCAGGTGAGGCAGGTGCAGGTAGGAGCCAGGTGAGGCAGGTGCAGGTAGGAGCCAGGTGAGGCAGGTGCAGGTAGGAGCCAGGTGAGGCAGGTGCAGGTAGGAGCCAGGTGAGGCAGGTGCAGGTAGGAGCCAGGTGAGGCAGGTGCAGGTAGGAGCCAGGTGAGGCAGGTGCAGGTAGGAGCCAGGTGAGGCAGGTGCAGGTAGGAGCCAGGTGAGGCAGGTGCAGGTAGGAGCCAGGTGAGGCAGGTGCAGGTAGGAGCCAGGTGAGGCAGGTGCAGGTAGGAGCCAGGTGAGGCAGGTGCAGGTAGGAGCCAGGTGAGGCAGGTGCAGGTAGGAGCCAGGTGAGGCAGGTGCAGGTAGGAGCCAGGTGAGGCAGGTGCAGGTAGGAGCCAGGTGAGGCAGGTGCAGGTAGGAGCCAGGTGAGGCAGGTGCAGGTAGGAGCCAGGTGAGGCAGGTGCAGGTAGGAGCCAGGTGAGGCAGGTGCAGGTAGGAGCCAGGTGAGGCAGGTGCAGGTAGGAGCCAGGTGAGGCAGGTGCAGGTAGGAGCCAGGTGAGGCAGGTGCAGGTAGGAGCCAGGTGAGGGAGGTGCAGGTAGGAGCCAGGTGAGGCAGGTGCAGGTAGGAGCCAGGTGAGGCAGGTGCAGGTAGGAGCCAGGTGAGGCAGGTGCAGGTAGGAGCCAGGTGAGGCAGGTGCAGGTAGGAGCCAGGTGAGGCAGGTGCAGGTAGGAGCCAGGTGAGGCAGGTGCAGGTAGGAGCCAGGTGAGGGAGGTGCAGGTAGGAGCCAGGTGAGGCAGGTGCAGGTAGGAGCCAGGTGAGGCAGGTGCAGGTAGGAGCCAGGTGAGGCAGGTGCAGGTAGGAGCCAGGTGAGGCAGGTGCAGGTAGGAGCCAGGTGAGGCAGGTGCAGGTAGGAGCCAGGTGAGGCAGGTGCAGGTAGGAGCCAGGTGAGGCAGGTGCAGGTAGGAGCCAGGTGAGGCAGGTGCAGGTAGGAGCCAGGTGAGGCAGGTGCAGGTAGGAGCCAGGTGAGGCAGGTGCAGGTAGGAGCCAGGTGAGGCAGGTGCAGGTAGGAGCCAGGTGAGGCAGGTGCAGGTAGGAGCCAGGTGAGGCAGGTGCAGGTAGGAGCCAGGTGAGGCAGGTGCAGGTAGGAGCCAGGTGAGGCAGGTGCAGGTAGGAGCCAGGTGAGGCAGGTGCAGGTAGGAGCCAGGTGAGGCAGGTGCAGGTAGGAGCCAGGTGAGGCAGGTGCAGGTAGGAGCCAGGTGAGGCAGGTGCAGGTAGGAGCCAGGTGAGGCAGGTGCAGGTAGGAGCCAGGTGAGGGAGGTGCAGGTAGGAGCCAGGTGAGGCAGGTGCAGGTAGGAGCCAGGTGAGGCAGGTGCAGGTAGGAGCCAGGTGAGGCAGGTGCAGGTAGGAGCCAGGTGAGGCAGGTGCAGGTAGGAGCCAGGTGAGGCAGGTGCAGGTAGGAGCCAGGTGAGGCAGGTGCAGGTAGGAGCCAGGTGAGGCAGGTGCAGGTAGGAGCCAGGTGAGGCAGGTGCAGGTAGGAGCCAGGTGAGGCAGGTGCAGGTAGGAGCCAGGTGAGGCAGGTGCAGGTAGGAGCCAGGTGAGGCAGGTGCAGGTAGGAGCCAGGTGAGGCAGGTGCAGGTAGGAGCCAGGTGAGGCAGGTGCAGGTAGGAGCCAGGTGAGGCAGGTGCAGGTAGGAGCCAGGTGAGGCAGGTGCAGGTAGGAGCCAGGTGAGGCAGGTGCAGGTAGGAGCCAGGTGAGGCAGGTGCAGGTAGGAGCCAGGTGAGGCAGGTGCAGGTAGGAGCCAGGTGAGGCAGGTGCAGGTAGGAGCCAGGTGAGGCAGGTGCAGGTAGGAGCCAGGTGAGGCAGGTGCAGGTAGGAGCCAGGTGAGGCAGGTGCAGGTAGGAGCCAGGTGAGGCAGGTGCAGGTAGGAGCCAGGTGAGGCAGGTGCAGGTAGGAGCCAGGTGAGGCAGGTGCAGGTAGGAGCCAGGTGAGGCAGGTGCAGGTAGGAGCCAGGTGAGGCAGGTGCAGGTAGGAGCCAGGTGAGGCAGGTGCAGGTAGGAGCCAGGTGAGGCAGGTGCAGGTAGGAGCCAGGTGAGGCAGGTGCAGGTAGGAGCCAGGTGAGGCAGGTGCAGGTAGGAGCCAGGTGAGGGAGGTGCAGGTAGGAGCCAGGTGAGGCAGGTGCAGGTAGGAGCCAGGTGAGGCAGGTGCAGGTAGGAGCCAGGTGAGGCAGGTGCAGGTAGGAGCCAGGTGAGGCAGGTGCAGGTAGGAGCCAGGTGAGGCAGGTGCAGGTAGGAGCCAGGTGAGGCAGGTGCAGGTAGGAGCCAGGTGAGGCAGGTGCAGGTAGGAGCCAGGTGAGGCAGGTGCAGGTAGGAGCCAGGTGAGGCAGGTGCAGGTAGGAGCCAGGTGAGGCAGGTGCAGGTAGGAGCCAGGTGAGGCAGGTGCAGGTAGGAGCCAGGTGAGGCAGGTGCAGGTAGGAGCCAGGTGAGGCAGGTGCAGGTAGGAGCCAGGTGAGGCAGGTGCAGGTAGGAGCCAGGTGAGGAGGTGCAGGTAGGAGCCAGGTGAGGGAGGTGCAGGTAGGAGCCAGGTGAGGCAGGTGCAGGTAGGAGCCAGGTGAGGCAGGTGCAGGTAGGAGCCAGGTGAGGGAGGTGCAGGTAGGAGCCAGGTGAGGCAGGTGCAGGTAGGAGCCAGGTGAGGCAGGTGCAGGTAGGAGCCAGGTGAGGCAGGTGCAGGTAGGAGCCAGGTGAGGCAGGTGCAGGTAGGAGCCAGGTGAGGCAGGTGCAGGTAGGAGCCAGGTGAGGGAGGTGCAGGTAGGAGCCAGGTGAGGCAGGTGCAGGTAGGAGCCAGGTGAGGAGGTGCAGGTAGGAGCCAGGTGCAGGTAGGAGCCAGGTGAGGCAGGTGCAGGTAGGAGCCAGGTGAGGCAGGTGCAGGTAGGAGCCAGGTGAGGCAGGTGCAGGTAGGAGCCAGGTGCAGGTAGGAGCCAGGTGAGGCAGGTGCAGGTAGGAGCCAGGTGAGGCAGGTGCAGGTAGGAGCCAGGTGAGGCAGGTGCAGGTAGGAGCCAGGTGAGGCAGGTGCAGGTAGGAGCCAGGTGAGGCAGGTGCAGGTAGGAGCCAGGTGAGGCAGGTGCAGGTAGGAGCCAGGTGAGGCAGGTGCAGGTAGGAGCCAGGTGAGGCAGGTGCAGGTAGGAGCCAGGTGAGGCAGGTGCAGGTAGGAGCCAGGTGAGGCAGGTGCAGGTAGGAGCCAGGTGAGGAGGTGCAGGTAGGAGCCAGGTGAGGCAGGTGCAGGTAGGAGCCAGGTGAGGCAGGTGCTGGTAGGAGCCAGGTGAGGCAGGTGCAGGTAGGAGCCAGGTGAGGAGGTGCAGGTAGGAGCCAGGTGAGGCAGGTGCAGGTAGGAGCCAGGTGAGGCAGGTGCAGGTAGGAGCCAGGTGAGGGAGGTGCAGGTAGGAGCCAGGTGAGGGAGGTGCTGGTAGGAGCCAGGTGAGGCAGGTGCAGGTAGGAGCCAGGTGAGGGAGGTGCAGGTAGGAGCCAGGTGAGGGAGGTGCTGGTAGGAGCCAGGTGAGGGAGGTGCAGGTAGGAGCCAGGTGAGGCAGGTGCAGGTAGGAGCCAGGTGATGGTAGGAGCCAGGTGAGGCAGGTGCAGGTAGGAGCCAGGTGNGTGTGTGCTTGGCGGACCATGGGTTCTGAGAGAATGTGCACCTGAACTCAGCATTCCACTTCAACTGATTTTTCAGGCATCCCAGTTTACAGGAGTTGTACTGATGTGGTGGAAAAGGCTAACATAGTTCCAATCTACAAAAGGTGGGAAGCAGGGAAGACCCCCCTTATTATAACCGATATCATTAACAAGTGTAATAGTCAAAATATTGGAAAAATAATTAAAACTAAATGGTAGAACACCTGGAGAGAAATGAGATATAATATCAACAGACAGTATGGTTTTCGATCTGGAAGATCCTGTGTATCGAATTTACTCATTTCTATGATCGAGCACAGAGATATTACAGGAAGAGTTTGTTGGGTTTACTACATCTATCTGGACCTAAAAAAGGCTTTCGACAGAATTCCATATAAGAGGTTGATCTGGAAACTGGAAAATATTGGAGGGTGAAGGTAAGCTTCTAACATGGTTGAAAATTTTCTGACTTATTTTCGGCAGGAGGCAGAATGAATGGTCCAACGGAGAATGATAGTAGGAGGCTACAAGATGACCTAGACTGACTGAATGAATAGTCCAACAAATGGCTGCTAAAGTTCAACCCGAGTAAATGCAAAGTAATGAAACTAGGTGGTGGATAAAGTAGGCCAGAACAGGATACAGAATAGGAGATGAAGTACTTCATGAAACGGACAGAGAGAAAGATCTAGGAGTTGATATCACACCAAACCTGTCTCCTGAAGCCGACATAAACAGAATTAGTGGTGAGGCAGGAAGCAGGTAGGAGCCAGGTGAGGGAGGTGCAGGTAGGAGCCAGGTGAGGCAGGTGCAGGTAGGAGCCAGGTGAGGCAGGTGCAGGTAGGAGCCAGGTGAGGCAGGTGCAGGTAGGAGCCAGGTGAGGCAGGTGCAGGTAGGAGCCAGGTGAGGCAGGTGCAGGTAGGAGCCAGGTGAGGCAGGTGCTGGTAGGAGCCAGGTGAGGCAGGTGCAGGTAGGAGCCAGGTGACAGGTGCAGGTAGGAGCCAGGTGAGGGAGGTGCAGGTAGGAGCCAGGTGAGGCAGGTGCAGGTAGGAGCCAGGTGAGGCAGGTGCTGGTAGGAGCCAGGTGAGGGAGGTGCAGGTAGGAGCCAGGTGAGGAGGTGCAGGTAGGAGCCAGGTGAGGGAGGTGCTGGTAGGAGCCAGGTGAGGCAGGTGCAGGTAGGAGCCAGGTGAGGCAGGTGCAGGTAGGAGCCAGGTGAGGGAGGTGCAGGTAGGAGCCAGGTGAGGCAGGTGCAGGTAGGAGCCAGTGAGGCAGGTGCAGGTAGGAGCCAGGTGAGGCAGGTGCAGGTAGGAGCCAGTGAGGCAGGTGCAGGTAGGAGCCAGGTGAGGCAGGTGCAGGTAGGAGCCAGGTGAGCAGGTGCTGGTAGGAGCCAGGTGAGGCAGGTGCTGGTAGGAGCCAGGTGAGGCAGGTGCAGGTAGGAGCCAGGTGAGGCAGGTGAAGAGGAGCCAGGTGAGGCAGGTGCAGGAGGAGCCAGGTGAGGCAGGTGCTGGTAGGAGCCAGGTGAGGCAGGTGCAGGTAGGAGCCAGGTGAGGCAGGTGCAGGTAGGAGCCAGGTGAGGCAGGTGCAGGTAGGAGCCAGGTGAGGCAGGTGCAGGTAGGAGCCAGGTGAGGCATGAGCCAGGTGAGGCAGGTGCTGGTAGGAGCCAGGTGAGGCAGGTGCAGGTAGGAGCCAGGTGAGGGAGGTGCAGGTAGGAGCCAGGTGAGGAGGTGCAGGTAGGAGCCAGGTGAGGCAGGTGCTGGTAGGAGCCAGGTGAGGGAGGTGCTGGTAGGAGCCAGGTGAGGCAGGTGCAGGTAGGAGCCAGGTGAGGCAGGTGCAGGTAGGAGCCAGGTGAGGCAGGAAGCAGGAGGAGCCAGGTGAGGCAGGTGCAGGTAGGAGCAGGTGAGGAGGTGCAAGGTAGGAGCCAGGTGAGGCAGGTGCAGGAGAGCCAGGTGAGGCAGGTGCAGGTAGGAGCCAGGTGAGCAGGTGCATGTAGGAGCCAGGTGAGGCAGGTGCAGGTAGGAGCCAGGTGAGGCATGACCAGGTGAGGCAGTGCAGGTAGGAGCCAGGTGAGGCAGGTGCAGGTAGGAGCCAGGTGAGGCAGGTGCTGGTAGGAGCCAGGTGAGGAGGTGCAGGTAGGAGCCAGGTGAGGGAGGTGCAGGTAGGAGCCAGGTGAGGCAGGTGCTGGTAGGAGCCAGGTGAGGCAGGTGCAGGTAGGAGCCAGGTGAGGCAGGTGCAGGTAGGAGCCAGGTGAGGCAGGTGCAGGTAGGAGCCAGGTGAGGCAGGTGCAGGTAGGAGCCAGGTGAGGCATGACCAGGTGAGGCAGGTGCTGGTAGGAGCCAGGTGAGGCAGGTGCAGGTAGGAGCCAGGTGAGGCAGGTGCAGGTAGGAGCCAGGTGAGGGAGGTGCAGGTAGGAGCCAGGTGAGGGAGGTGCGGTAGGAGCCAGGTGAGGCAGGTGCAGGTAGGAGCCAGGTGAGGCAGGTGCAGGTAGGAGCCAGGTGAGGCAGGTGCAGGTAGGAGCCAGGTGAGGCAGGTGCAGGTAGGAGCCAGGTGAGGCAGGTGCAGGTAGGAGCCAGGTGAGGCAGGAGCCAGGTGAGGCAGGTGCTGTAGGAGCCAGGTGAGGCAGGTGCAGGTAGGAGCCAGGTGAGGCAGGTGCAGGTAGGAGCCAGGTGAGGGAGGTGCAGGTAGGAGCCAGGTGAGGGAGGTGCAGGTAGGAGCCAGGTGAGGCAGGTGCAGGTAGGAGCCAGGTGAGGGAGGTGCAGGTAGGAGCCAGGTGAGGGAGGTGCAGGTAGGAGCCAGGTGAGGGAGGTGCAGGTAGGAGCCAGGTGAGGGAGGTGCAGGTAGGAGCCAGGTGAGGGAGGTGCAGGTAGGAGCCAGGTGAGGGAGGTGCAGGTAGGAGCCAGGTGAGGCAGGTGCAGGTAGGAGCCAGGTGAGGGAGGTGCGGTAGGAGCCAGGTGAGGGAGGTGCAGGTAGGAGCCAGGTGAGGGAGGTGCAGGTAGGAGCCAGGTGAGGGAGGTGCAGGTAGGAGCCAGGTGAGGGAGGTGCAGGTAGGAGCCAGGTGAGGCAGGTGCAGGTAGGAGCCAGGTGAGGCAGGTGCAGGTAGGAGCCAGGTGAGGGAGGTGCAGGTAGGAGCCAGGTGAGGGAGGTGCAGGTAGGAGCCAGGTGAGGAGGTGCAGGTAGGAGCCAGGTGAGGCAGGTGCAGGTAGGAGCCAGGTGAGGCAGGTGCAGGTAGGAGCCAGGTGAGGCAGGTGCAGGTAGGAGCCAGGTGAGGGAGGTGCAGGTAGGAGCCAGGTGAGGCAGGTGCAGGTAGGAGCCAGGTGAGGCAGGTGCAGGTAGGAGCCAGGTGAGGCAGGTGCTGGTAGGAGCCAGGTGAGGCAGGTGCAGGTAGGAGCCAGGTGAGGGAGGTGCAGGTAGGAGCCAGGTGAGGCAGGTGCAGGTAGGAGCCAGGTGAGGCAGGTGCAGGTAGGAGCCAGGTGAGGCAGGTGCAGGTAGGAGCCAGGTGAGGGAGGTGCAGGTAGGAGCCAGGTGAGGCAGGTGCAGGTAGGAGCCAGGTGAGGCAGGTGCAGGTAGGAGCCAGGTGAGGCAGGTGCAGGTAGGAGCCAGGTGAGGGAGGTGCAGGTAGGAGCCAGGTGAGGCAGGTGCAGGAGGAGCCAGGTGAGGCAGGTGCAGGTAGGAGCCAGGTGAGGCAGGTGCAGGTAGGAGCCAGGTGAGGCAGGTGCAGGAGGAGCCAGGTGAGGCAGGTGCAGGTAGGAGCCAGGTGAGGCAGGTGCAGGTAGGAGCCAGGTGAGGCAGGTGCAGGTAGGAGCCAGGTGAGGCAGGTGCAGGTAGGAGCCAGGTGAGGCAGGTGCAGGTAGGAGCCAGGTGAGGCAGGAGCCAGGTGAGGCAGGTGCGGTAGGAGCCAGGTGAGGCAGGTGCAGGTAGGAGCCAGGTGAGGCAGGTGCAGGTAGGAGCCAGGTGAGGGAGGTGCAGGTAGGAGCCAGGTGAGGGAGGTGCAGGTAGGAGCCAGGTGAGGCAGGTGCAGGTAGGAGCCAGGTGAGGGAGGTGCAGGTAGGAGCCAGGTGAGGGAGGTGCAGGTAGGAGCCAGGTGAGGGAGGTGCAGGTAGGAGCCAGGTGAGGGAGGTGCAGGTAGGAGCCAGGTGAGGGAGGTGCAGGTAGGAGCCAGGTGAGGGAGGTGCAGGTAGGAGCCAGGTGAGGCAGGTGCAGGTAGGAGCCAGGTGAGGGAGGTGCAGGTAGGAGCCAGGTGAGGGAGGTGCAGGTAGGAGCCAGGTGAGGGAGGTGCAGGTAGGAGCCAGGTGAGGGAGGTGCAGGTAGGAGCCAGGTGAGGAGGTGCAGGTAGGAGCCAGGTGAGGGAGGTGCAGGTAGGAGCCAGGTGAGGCAGGTGCAGGTAGGAGCCAGGTGAGGCAGGTGCAGGTAGGAGCCAGGTGAGGGAGGTGCTGGTAGGAGCCAGGTGAGGGAGGTGCAGGTAGGAGCCAGGTGAGGGAGGTGCAGGTAGGAGCCAGGTGAGGCAGGTGCAGGTAGGAGCCAGGTGAGGCAGGTGCAGGTAGGAGCCAGGTGAGGCAGGTGCAGGTAGGAGCCAGGTGAGGGAGGTGCAGGTAGGAGCCAGGTGAGGCAGGTGCAGGTAGGAGCCAGGTGAGGCAGGTGCAGGTAGGAGCCAGGTGAGGAGGTGCAGGTAGGAGCCAGGTGAGGCAGGTGCAGGTAGGAGCCAGGTGAGGCAGGTGCAGGTAGGAGCCAGGTGAGGCAGGTGCAGGTAGGAGCCAGGTGAGGCAGGTGCAGGTAGGAGCCAGGTGAGGCAGGTGCAGGTAGGAGCCAGGTGAGGGAGGTGCAGGTAGGAGCCAGGTGAGGCAGGTGCAGGTAGGAGCCAGGTGAGGCAGGTGCAGGTAGGAGCCAGGTGAGGCAGGTGCAGGTAGGAGCCAGGTGAGGGAGGTGCTGGTAGGAGCCAGGTGAGGCAGGTGCAGGTAGGAGCCAGGTGAGGCAGGTGCAGGTAGGAGCCAGGTGAGGCAGGTGCAGGTAGGAGCCAGGTGAGGCAGGTGCAGGTAGGAGCCAGGTGAGGAGGTGCAGGTAGGAGCCAGGTGAGGCAGGTGCAGGTAGGAGCCAGGTGAGGCAGGTGCTGGTAGGAGCCAGGTGAGGCAGGTGCAGGTAGGAGCCAGGTGAGGCAGGTGCAGGTAGGAGCCAGGTGAGGCAGGTGCAGGTAGGAGCCAGGTGAGGCAGGTGCAGGTAGGAGCCAGGTGAGGCAGGTGCAGGTAGGAGCCAGGTGAGGCAGGTGCTGGTAGGAGCCAGGTGAGGCAGGTGCAGGTAGGAGCCAGGTGAGGCAGGTGCAGGTAGGAGCCAGGTGAGGCAGGTGCAGGTAGGAGCCAGGTGAGGCAGGTGCAGGTAGGAGCCAGGTGAGGCAGGTGCAGGTAGGAGCCAGGTGCAGGTGCTGGTAGGAGCCAGGTGAGGCAGGTGCAGGTAGGAGCCAGGTGAGGCAGGTGCAGGTAGGAGCCAGGTGAGGCAGGTGCAGGTAGGCCAGGTGAGGCAGGTGCAGGTAGGAGCCAGGTGAGGCAGGTGCAGGTAGGAGCCAGGTGAGGCAGGTGCAGGTAGGAGCCAGGTGAGGCAGGTGCAGGTAGGAGCCAGGTGAGGCAGGTGCAGTAGGAGCCAGGTGAGGCAGGTGCAGGTAGGAGCCAGGTGAGGCAGGTGCAGGTAGGAGCCAGGTGAGGCAGGTGCTGGTAGGAGCCAGGTGAGGCAGGTGCAGGTAGGAGCCAGGTGAGGAGGTGTGGTAGGAGCCAGGTGAGGCAGGTGCAGGTAGGAGCCAGGTGAGGCAGGTGCAGGTAGGAGCCAGGTGAGGCAGGTGCAGTAGGAGCCAGGTGAGGGAGGTGCAGGTAGGAGCCAGGTGAGGCAGGTGCTGGTAGGAGCCAGGTGAGGCAGGTGCAGGTAGGAGCCAGGTGAGGGAGGTGCTGGTAGGAGCCAGGTGAGCAGGTGCAGGTAGGAGCCAGGTGAGGCAGGTGCTGGTAGGAGCCAGGTGAGGCAGGTGCTGGTAGGAGCCAGGTGAGGCAGGTGCAGGTAGGAGCCAGGTGAGGCAGGTGCAGGTAGGAGCCAGGTGAGGCAGGTGCAGGTAGGAGCCAGGTGAGGCAGGTGCTGGTAGGAGCCAGGTGAGGGAGGTGCAGGTAGGAGCCAGGTGAGGCAGGTGCAGGTAGGAGCCAGGTGAGGCAGGTGCTGGTAGGAGCAGTGAGGCAGGTGCTGGTAGGAGCCAGGTGACAGGTGCAGGTAGGAGCCAGGTGAGGGAGGTGCTGGTAGGAGCCAGGTGAGGCAGGTGCAGGTAGGAGCCAGGTGAGGGAGGCTGGTAGGAGCCAGGTGAGCAGGTGCAGGTAGGAGCCAGGTGAGGCAGGTGCAGGTAGGAGCCAGGTGAGGCAGGTGCTGGTAGGAGCCAGGTGAGGCAGGTGCTGGTAGGAGCCAGGTGAGGAGGTGCAGGTAGGAGCCAGGTGAGGGAGGTGCAGGTAGGAGCCAGGTGAGGCAGGTGCAGGTAGGAGCCAGGTGAGGCAGGTGCTGGTAGGAGCCAGGTGAGGCAGGTGCAGGTAGGAGCCAGGTGAGGCAGGTGCAGGTAGGAGCCAGGTGAGGCAGGTGCTGGTAGGAGCCAGGTGAGGCAGGTGCTGGTAGGAGCCAGGTGAGGCAGGTGCAGGTAGGAGCCAGGTGAGGCAGGTGCTGGTAGGAGCCAGGTGAGGCAGGTGCAGGTAGGAGCCAGGTGAGGCAGGTGCAGGTAGGAGCCAGGTGAGGCAGGTGCAGGTAGGAGCCAGGTGAGCAGGTGCAGGTAGGAGCCAGGTGAGGCAGTGCTGGTAGGAGCCAGGTGAGGCAGGTGCAGGTAGGAGCCAGGTGAGGCAGGTGCAGGTAGGAGCCAGGTGAGGCAGGTGCAGGTAGGAGCCAGGTGAGGCAGGTGCTGGTAGGAGCCAGGTGAGGCAGGTGCAGGTAGGAGCCAGGTGAGGCAGGTGCAGGTAGGAGCCAGGTGAGGCAGGTGCAGGTAGGAGCCAGGTGAGGCAGGTGCAGGTAGGAGCCAGGTGAGGGAGGTGCTGGTAGGAGCCAGGTGAGGCAGGTGCAGGTAGGAGCCAGGTGAGGCAGGTGCAGGTAGGAGCCAGGTGAGGGAGGTGCTGGTAGGAGCCAGGTGAGGCAGGTGCAGGTAGGAGCCAGGTGAGGCAGGTGCAGGTAGGAGCCAGGTGAGGCAGGTGCAGGTAGGAGCCAGGTGAGGCAGGTGCAGGTAGGAGCCAGGTGAGGCAGGTCAGGTAGGAGCCAGGTGAGGCAGGTGCAGGTAGGAGCCAGGTGAGGCAGGTGCAGGTAGGAGCCAGGTGAGGCAGGTGCAGGTAGGAGCCAGGTGAGGCAGGTGCAGGTAGGAGCCAGGTGAGGCAGGTGCAGGTAGGAGCCAGGTGAGGCAGGTGCAGGTAGGAGCCAGGTGAGGCAGTGCAGGTAGGAGCCAGGTGAGGAGGTGCAGGTAGGAGCCAGGTGAGGCAGGTGCAGGTAGGAGCCAGGTGAGGAGGTGCTGGTAGGAGCCAGGTGAGGCAGGTGCAGGTAGGAGCCAGGTGAGGCAGGTGCAGGTAGGAGCCAGGTGAGGCAGGTGCAGGTAGGAGCCAGGTGAGGCAGGTGCTGGTAGGAGCCAGGTGAGGCAGGTGCAGGTAGGAGCCAGGTGAGGCAGGTGCAGGTAGGACCAGGTAGGCAGGTGCAGGTAGGAGCCAGGTGAGGCAGGTGCAGGTAGGAGCCAGGTGAGGGAGGTGCTGGTAGGAGCCAGGTGAGGCAGGTGCAGGTAGGAGCCAGGTGAGGGTGCAGGTAGGAGCCAGGTGAGGGAGGTGCTGGTAGGAGCCAGGTGAGGCAGGTGCAGGTAGGAGCCAGGTGAGGCAGGTGCAGGTAGGAGCCAGGAGGCAGGTGCAGTAGGAGCCAGGTGAGGCAGGTGCTGGTAGGAGCCAGGTGAGGGAGGTGCAGGTAGGAGCCAGGTGAGGGCAGGTGCTGGTAGGAGCCAGGTGAGGCAGGTGCAGGTAGGAGCCAGGTGAGGCAGGTGCAGGTAGGAGCCAGGTGAGGGCAGGTGCAGGTAGGAGCCAGGTGAGGCAGGTGCAGGTAGGAGCCAGGTGAGGCAGGTGCAGGTAGGAGCCAGGTGAGGCAGGTGCAGGTAGGAGCCAGGTGAGGCAGTTGCAGGTAGGAGCCAGGTGAGGCAGGTGCAGGTAGGAGCCAGGTGAGGCAGGTGCAGGTAGAGCCAGGTGAGGCAGGTGCAGGTAGGAGCCAGGTGAGGCAGGTGCAGGTAGGAGCCAGGTGAGGCAGGTGCAGGGTAGGAGCCAGGTGAGGCAGGTGCAGGTAGGAGCCAGGTGAGGCAGGTGCAGGTAGGAGCCAGGTGAGGCAGGTGCAGGTAGGAGCCAGGTGAGGCAGGTGCAGGTAGGACCAGGTGAGGCAGGTGCAGGTAGAGCCAGGTGAGGCAGGTGCAGGTAGGAGCCAGGTGAGGCAGGTGCAGGTAGGAGCCAGGTGAGGGAGGTGCAGGTAGGAGCCAGGTGAGGCAGGTGCAGGTAGGAGCCAGGTGAGGCAGGTGCAGTAGGAGCCAGGTGAGGCAGGTGCAGGTAGGAGCCAGGTGAGGCAGGTGCAGGTAGGAGCCAGGTGAGGCAGGTGCTGGTAGGAGCCAGGTGAGGCAGGTGCAGTAGGAGCCAGGTGAGGGAGGTGCAGGTAGGAGCCAGGTGAGGCAGGTGCAGGTAGGAGCCAGGTGAGGGAGGTGCTGGTAGGAGCCAGGTGAGGGAGGTGCAGGTAGGAGCCAGGTGAGGCAGGTGCAGGTAGGAGCCAGGTGAGGCAGGTGCTGGTAGGAGCCAGGTGAGGCAGGTGCAGGTAGGAGCCAGGTGAGGCAGGGTGCAGGTAGGAGCCAGGTGCAGGTAGGAGCCAGGTGAGGCAGGTGCAGGTAGGAGCCAGGTGAGGCAGGTGCAGGTAGGAGCCAGGTGAGGCAGGTGCAGGTAGGAGCCAGGTGAGGCAGGTGCAGGTAGGAGCCAGGTGAGGCAGGTGCTGGTAGGAGCCAGGTGAGGCAGGTGCAGGTAGGAGCCAGGTGAGGCAGGTGCTGGTAGGAGCCAGGTGAGGCAGGTGCAGGTAGGAGCCAGGTGAGGCAGGTGCAGGTAGGAGCCAGGTGAGGCAGGTGCAGGTAGGACCAGGTGAGAAAGGTGCAGGTAGGAGCCAGGTGAGGCAGGTGCAGGTAGGAGCCAGTGAGGCAGGTGCAGGTAGGAGCCAGTGAGGGAGGTGCAGGTAGGAGCCAGGTGAGGCAGGTGCTGGTAGGAGCCAGGTGAG
>WNGS01157802.1:43127-55894 GCA_020271785.1 Procambarus virginalis
GATAATTATGCAATTATATTTGTCATAAATCCAATTTAGTTACGATAACAAATAATAAATATTTGCAACATACTGAAAACTAATTAATATCTTATCACCTGCTCAGTATTTACAATTATTATATTTTTGCTCTACTACCGAGTGTTAGATTACCAGAAAATACACATTGTATAGAGATAAAAATATTTAATTTCTTTAATAATTCTAATCCTTATAAGCAAGAGTTTATGTGGTCCACATAACAAAGGCAAACATGACATAAAATTATCATTAAAAGAGATTATCTTAGCTGCTTGGGTCTATGTTATGTACAGTGGGCATATTGAACTAGAGAGATGCTGGCCACACATGCTGGAGATGAAGCCATGGGGATGCTTCACAGCATCTCAGAATAACAGCATATTAGAATACATCTATCCCTTTTTTAGCAACTGTTTGCACTATAATGATATACAGCTAGTCCATGCTCAAGGAAACGTATGAACAATACTCATATTAGCTGTATTTCAACCTTCTTTAATAGTGTATACCCAGTGCAAACATACCACTCTTTATCCTTAGTAACTCCAAGAAAATACTAAGACTCTCTCATGAATGTTCCAAGAATCTTCCAACAATAATTCATGCAACCCAGCCTCGACTCAAGTCCATTCCATCCAGCGGTCGACCCCACAGACGCATTCATAAATTTTAACATGCTGTTCATTCAAAACAGGAATTTTCTCAAATATAAATTAATTATAAAATATTAGCATATTGTGCATATATCGGCATAGGTTAGGTTAGGTGTTAGGTTCTGTTGGCGATTATTAGTATTTGTGTACGTGGGTGAAGCATTTACAGCGTTGTGGTTCGAACACCAGTCGTCAGGTGAAGCACTTGTTCCGGAAGTGTTCGAACGTCATCAGTTTGTGAGTCGTGTGTAAACTGTTTTTCATTCATAAACAGGGAAACACAGGGCCTGATAGCTGAGGTGATCAGCGCTTCGGATTCGTAGTCCTGAGGTTCCGGGTTCGATCCCAGGCGCGGCGGAAAAAATGGGCAGAGTTTCTTCACCCTATGCGCCTGTTACCTAGCAGTAAATAGGTAAAATTACCGGGATGTTAGACAGCTGTACGGGCTTGCTTCCTGGGGGGGGGTTGTGTGACAAAAAGAAGAGGCCTGGTCGGGACCGGGCCGCGGGGGACACTAAAAAGCCCCGAAATCATCTCAAGATAACCATCAAGATGGGTAAACTTAAGGCGACGAGTCACAATTACTTGGTCGTTGTTTAGGACCGTTCACCACCCCTCACCCTTTCTTCCAAAAAATTCCAAAATTCACCCAACAATATTTCAAAGAATCTCCCAAGAAAAAGCCAAGACTTTCCAAGGACAAGCCAAACTCTCCCAAGAATTTGCCAAGACTCTCACTCTAAAGAACACCAACCAACATGCGGTCTAGTCATCTATGCTTCCCCCCCCCTCCCCCCAAAAAATTGTTCCCCCCCCCCCCCTCCAAAAAAAAGTTGGGGCTCGTGATCATTTCATATATTAACCTTTTAGGGACATGTAGAAAGTTCCCCCCCCCCCCCATGCACTCTGTGTAGTTTAGAAAATCTACCTTCAACACGGCCCCTACTGACTTGCTCACTGATACGTCACATTAATGGGATTTCTTTGTGCATTTGAAGAGAAGTACTGGAGGTAGAGTTCCCAGACTACAATACCAGAGGTGCATGATGGGTTAAGACCACTTGGGGGGGGGGGGTGAGTGCCGACGTGTAGGAGGTAACCTGTAGCCTTGTTGACTTGAAACAAGTTGACAATTCTCACTCCATACCACTATCACAACCACCACTCCCGCACACACACTCTCCACACCCATACCCGCACCACACTCTCCACACCCCATACCCAGCACCACACTCTCCACACCCATACCCGCACCACACTCTCCACACCCATACCCGCACCACACTCCCACACCCCACTACCCGCACCACACTCAACACCACCACCACCCACCCAATCACCAAACATCGCACCACACTCACCACACCACCACCTCCCGCACCACACTCACCACCACACCACACTCCCGCACCACACTCACCACACCACCACCACTCCGCACCACACTCACCACACCACCACACTCCCACCACACTCACCACACACCCTCCCGCACCACACTCACCACACCACCACCACTCCCGCACCACACTCACCACACCACCACCACTCCCGCCACCACACTCTGCAGTAACCAGGAATCTTTATGGTGAAGAGTTGCTTGAAATACTCTGCCTCTCATGGGCTCCAATGTGCTGCGCGATCTATGGGCTCCAATACTCTGTGCAGCATACGGGCTCCAGTATACTCTGTAGACTACGAGCTCCAGTATACTCTGTAGACTACGAGCTCCAGTATACTCTGTAGACTACGAGCTCCAGTATACTCTGTGAGACTAGTACTCTGAGTGACTCCATACCTGTACTCAGCTCAGTAACTCGTGGATAGACTTGCGTACCATCGTGTAGATATGACTCAAAGCAGAAGGATATATTTCATATGGGTTATATACCTTAAACATTGGTAAAATAGATCATTAGGTAAACAACCAATGGATGAGGAGCCATACATACATAGATACTCCTCAAATGCCTGACGCCATGCGCGATACACTGTTGCTCAACAATCAGAATATATCTTCCATGATAGATATACTGACAATACTGGACCTGGAACACACACGAGGTAACACAGTGTAACACTGTTGCACCACCTGGCCACCAACTTATTTAGGCACAGTTAAAAGGAATAAATTTTGAGTGTCTTGTTTGAACAAAGGATCATAAAGGGTTTGTGTTTGAAATTGAAACTAGATTGAACTACTGGATAGGACCCCTGGATAGAACCACTGGATTGAACTACTGGATAGGACTCCTGGATAGAACCACTGGATTGAACTACTGGATAGGACCACCTGACAGGACTAGCTGGATATAACAAGCGGGTGGGACAACTGGATAGGCCTACCGGATTAGGCCTACTAAATAGGCCTACCAAATAGGCCCCACCGGAAGACCCAAGTCAAACCTCTACGTCAATAGACTTGCTTCTCTACTTATAGTTGATAAAAAAATTTGTAACGAAGCTTGTTAAATAAAGCTTCCTGTATATAGAGACTAATAATTGAAGAGAATGCACTAATTATCAAGAAAGACCTAATTTATGTGTAATTTATTATTTAAAATAAAACACATTTTCGAATGAAAATACATCCTTTCTGAAGGTGCTGTATATGGTGTCCATTGGAACACAGCACTGGAACATTGTATTATATACAGTACCTTGAGAAAGGGTGTAGGTTGCATCCACAATTTTTTTTTTTAATACACTTACACATCTATTGGGTGTTGTATTCCCCTCAGTCAAGCACTACTGTATTGTTGTTGTAAGTTATAATAATTTGTATATCAAAACCCAGCCAATCCTCCACTACACACACGGGATATCTGCAGTATTTCATTTAAAGCCATAATGGCATGAACAAACAAATATTTAGTGTGTTGAGCGATATACTCATTCAGATATTTTCACTTCATTATCACATTACAGAGCCATGTTTGTCTCGAGCATAAAGTTTAACTCTTCAACAGGTACTATGCAAATCTTCACTGACTCAGTAGACAACTTTGTAATGGTGTTCATGTTAACCTGTTCCACTTGCGTAACATGTGGGAGTTATCATCAGGTGATGTCAGTGACAAGGAAGGCCCTGGGTGGGTTAGCGGGCTTGGTGGGCTCTTGGTGGGCGTGGGCGGGGCGGAGGCTGGGTTGGCGTGGTGAGGGGGCGGGCCATGCAGGAGGACGATACCTCGCGCCCCGAGCCCGACGACCAGGTGGAGGTGGTGGAGAGGGCCCGCTTGCGAGGTCGTCTCACTTCGCCGTCCTCCTCCTCGAACTGTCGAGTGTAAAACATTGTTATAGATTATTAAATCTTTATTGACAAAATTAATTACAATTTTGCCTAATCTGAGGATTTTGATAGTCTTATTAAAGTGAGGATAATTAATGTTTTAATGTACGGATATGTGAGTGTAAACAGTGCCGGTGAGAGAAATCTGGACCCCCCCGCTGACCTGACACGAGGCCACATCTCCCACACATTTATACCCAAGCACTTGGGCTGGACGGTAGAGCGGCGGTCTCAATTCATGCAGGTCGGCGTTCAATCCCCGACCGTCCACAAGTGGTTAAGCACCATTCCTTTCCCCGTCCCATCCCAAATCCTTATCCTGATCCCTTCCCAGATCTATATAGTCGTAATGGCTTGGCACTTTCCTGCTGATAATTATCTCCCTGGTTAATTTCGGCTCATTTTCAAAGATTATTTATTTGTTCCAATTATTTTTAATGACTAATTAATTAAAGACTACTTACTTGTATGAAATATTTTTGGTGTCTAGCGCAAGATTGCTTATTGCTACCATATATTTTTGGTGTATAGTAAAACACAGTAAGAATTGAGCTCACAAAAGTAGATGCATCTATTTATAGTCATCCTGTGCGTTAATCTTATCACATTCAAAATTCAAATATTTAGTCAAAATAATGTTTGAACAAAGGACATAAGAGTAACGTACAGATGTAGTGACTTGAGTTACTAATGAACTACAGGAGTTACTAATGTAACTCCTGTCACTACAGTTGTAGTGACAGGAGCTACTAATGAACTACAGGAGTTACTAATGTAACTCCTGTCACTACAGATGTAGTGACAGGAGCTACTAATGAACTACAGGAGTTACTAATGTAACTCCTGTCACTACAGATGTAGTGACAGGAGCTACTAATGAACTACAGGAGTTACTAATGTAACTCCTGTCACTACAGATGTAGTGACAGGAGCTACTAATGAACTACAGGAGTTACTAATGTAACTCCTGTCACTACAGATGTAGTGACAGGAGCTACTAATGTTTAAAAGGTGTTAATATTAAATACTAAGTTAATAATAATGTCACTTAATACTAAGCGAAGTAAGCTAAAAAAAATTGAGATAAAGTTCAAGAAAACTAACAGATGAATATAATAAAAAGGTGATAGTTAATGATGACAGCCATACTCACCTAGTTGTGCTTGGTACAGCATAGTACAGTGGTACAGCACTCAGCCTTGTAGTGTGGTGGTACAGTGGTACAGCACTCAGCCTTGTAGTGTGGTGGTACAGTGGTACAGCACTCAGCCTTGTAGTGTGGTGTTACAGTGGTACAACACTCAGCCTTGTAGTGTGGTGGTACAGTGGTACAGCACTCAGCCTTGTAGTGTGGTGGTACAGTGGTACAGCACTCAGCCTTGTAGTGTGGTGGTACAGTGGTACAGCACTCAGCCTTGTAGTGTGGTGGTACAGTGGTACAACACTCAGCCTTGTAGTGTGGTGGTACAGTGGTACAGCACTCAGCCTTGTAGTGTGGTGGTACAGTGGTACAGCACTCAGCCTTGTAGTGTGGTGGTACAGTGGTACAGCACTCAGTCTTGTAGTGTGGTGGTACAGTGGTACAGCACACAGCCTTGTAGTGTGGTGGTACAGTGGTACAGTGGTACAGCACTGTCTTGTAGTGTGGTGGTACAGTGGTACAACACTCAGCCTTGTAGTGTAGTGGTACAGTGGTACAGCACTCAGCCTTGTAGTGTGGTGGTACAGTGGTACAGCACTCAGCCTTGTAGTGTGGTGGTACAGTGGTACAACACTCAGCCTTGTAGTGTGGTGGTACAGTGGTACAGCACTCAGCCTTGTAGTGTGGTGGTACAGTGGTACAACACTCAGCCTTGTAGTGTGGTGGTACAGTGGTACAGCACTCAGCCTTGTAGTGTGGTGGTACAGTGGTACAACACTCAGCCTTGTAGTGTGGTGGTACAGTGGTACAGTGGTACAGCACTCAGCCTTGTAGTGTGGTGGTACAGTGGTACAACACTCAGCCTTGTAGTGTAGTGGTACAGTGGTACAGCACTCAGCCTTGTAGTGTAGTGGTACAGTGGTACAACACTCAGCCTTGTAGTGTAGTGGTACAGTGGTACAGCACTCAGCCTTGTAGTGTGGTGGTACAGTGGTACAGCACTCAGCCTTGTAGTGTGGTGGTACAGTGGTACAGCACTCAGCCTTGTAGTGTGGTGGTACAGTGGTACAGCACTCAGCCTTGTAGTGTGGTGGTACAGTGGTAC
This sequence comes from Procambarus virginalis, assembly GCA_020271785.1. NCBI lineage: Eukaryota > Metazoa > Arthropoda > Malacostraca > Decapoda > Cambaridae > Procambarus > Procambarus virginalis. Next base: position 49,337 of record WNGS01157802.1, read on the forward strand.
AGCACTCAGCCTTGTAGTGTGGTGGTACAGTGGTACAGCACTCAGCCTTGTAGTGTGGTGGTACAGTGGTACAGCACTCAGCCTTGTAGTGTGGTGGTACAGTGGTACAGCACTCAGCCTTGTAGTGTAGTGGTACAGTGGTACAGCACTCAGCCTTGTAGTGTGGTGGTACAGTGGTACAGCACTCAGCCTTGTAGTGTGGTGGTACAGTGGTACAGCACTCAGCCTTGTAGTGTGGTGGTACAGTGGTACAGCACTCAGCCTTGTAGTGTGGTGGTACAGTGGTACAGCACTCAGCCTTGTAGTGTGGTGGTACAGTGGTACAGCACTGTCTTGTAGTGTGGTGGTACAGTGGTACAGCACTCAGCCTTGTAGTGTGGTGGTACAGTGGTACAGCACTGTCTTGTAGTGTGGTGGTACAGTGGTACAGCACTCAGCCTTGCACCAAGCTGGCTTAGGTTCCATAGTCCTAACAAGAGCATTCGAAAGTTTCCAGTATTTATATATAAATATATATAATGAATGTCTGCATTACATTGAGGAACCCAAATCCAGCCAAGGTTTTTTATTTCGTAAGCGGAGGGCGCCTGATAGCTGAGTGGACACCGCTCGGGATTGGTAGTCCTGAGGTACCGGGTTCGATCCCCGGTGGAGGCGGAAACAAATGGGGAAGAGTTTCCTTCACCTTGATGCACCTGTTCACCTAACAGTAAATAGGTACCTGGGAGTTAGACAGCTGCTACAGGCTGCTTCCTGCGGGGTGTGTAACAAAAAGGAGGCCTGGTCGAGGACCGGGCCGCGGGGACACCAGCCCAGAAATCATCACAAGATAACGTCAAGATAGAGGTTCTCCCGTGACACTGCTCCCAGCCATAACAAACATCTGCTGCCATTCGCAGGTGTTTATGTGATTCAAACAACATTTTGCCATGATTTAAGTCCACCTCTACACTTGGTATTCAAAATAATATTAACACAGTTTTATTTCATACACTTTGGCTTGGCTAGAGAGAAAACTGTAATTGTCAGTCCCCCCCCCCCCTACCTCTCACTGAGGGGAGGACACCATACCTCTCACTGAGGGGAGGACACTATACCTCTCACTGAGGGGAGGACACTATACCTCTCACTGAGGGGAGGACACTATACCTCTCACTGAGGGGAGGACACTATACCTCTCACTGAGGGGAGGACACTATACCTCTCACTGAGGGGAGGACACTATACCTCTCACTGAGGGGAGGACACTATACCTCTCACTGAGGGGAGGACACTATACCTCCTCACTGAGGGGAGGACACTATACCTCTCACTGAGGGGAGGACACCATACCTCTCACTGAGGGGAGGACACCATACCTCTCACTGAGGGAGGACACTATACCTCTCACTGAGGGGAGGACACTATACCCCTCACTGAGGGGAGGACACTATACCCCTCACTGAGGGGAGGACACATACCTCTCACTGAGGGGAGGCCACAATACCTCTCACTGAGGGGAGGACACTATACCTCTCACTGAGGGGAGGACACTATACCTCTCACTGAGGGGAGGCCACAATACCTCTCACTGAGGGGAGGACACTATACCCCTCACTGAGGGGAGGACACTATACCCCTCACTGAGGGGAGGACACTATACCCCTCACTGAGGGAGGACACTATACCTCTCACTGAGGGAGGCCACAATACCTCTCACTGAGGGGAGGACACTATACCCCTCACTGAGGGGAGGACACATACCTCTCACTGAGGGGAGGCCACAATACCTCTCACTGAGGGGAGGACACTATACCCCTCACTGAGGGGAGGACACTATACCCTCACTGAGGGGAGGACACTATACCTCTCACTGAGGGGAGGACACCATACCTCTCACTGAGGGGAGGACACCATACCTCTCACTGAGGGGAGGACACTATACCCCTCACTGAGGGGAGGACACTATACCTCTCACTGAGGGGAGGACACTATACCCCTCACTGAGGGGAGGACACTATACCTCTCACTGAGGGGAGGCACAATACCTCTCACTGAGGGGAGGACACCATACCTCTCACTGAGGGGAGGACACCATACCTCTCACTGAGGGAGGACACCATACCTCTCACTGAGGGGAGGACACCATACCTCTCACTGAGGGGAGGACACTATACCTCTCACTGAGGGGAGGACACTATACCCCTCACTGAGGGGAGGACACTATACCCTCACTGAGGGGAGGACACTATACCTCTCACTGAGGGGAGGCCACAATACCTCTCACTGAGGGGAGGACACTATACCTCTCACTGAGGGGAGGACACCATACCCCTCACTGAGGGAGGACACTATACCCCTCACTGAGGGGAGGACACTATACTCTCACTGAGGGGAGGACACTATACCTCTCACTGAGGGGAGGACACTATACCTCTCACTGAGGGAGGACACTATACCTCTCACTGAGGGAGGACACTATACCTCTCACTAAGGGGAAGACACCATACCACTCACTAAGGGGAAGACACCATACCCCTCACTAAGGGGAAGACACCATACCCCTCACTGAGGGGAGGACACTATACCTCTCACTAAGGGAAGACACCATACCACTCACTAAGGGAAGACACCATACCCCTCACTAAGGGGAAGACACCATACCCCTCACTGAGGGGAGGACACTATACCTCTCACTGAGGGGAGGACACTATACCTCTCACTGAGGGGAGGACACTATACCTCTCACTGAGGGGAGGACACTATACCTCTCACTGAGGGAGGACACTATACCTCTCACTGAGGGGAGGACACTATACCTCTCACTAAGGAGAAGACACCATACCCTCACTAAGGGGAAGACACCATACCCCTCACTAAGGGGAAGACACCATACCCCTCACTAAGGGGAAGACACCATACCCCTCACTAAGGGGAAGACACCATACCCCTCACTAAGGGGAAGACACCATACCCCTCACTAAGGGGAAGACACCATACCCCTCACTAAGGGGAAGACACCATACCCCTAACTAAGGGGAAGACACCATACCCCTCACTAAGGGGAAGACACCATACCCCTCACTAAGGGGAAGACACCATACCCCTCACTAAGGGGAAGACACCATACCCCTCACTAAGGGGAAGACACCATACCCCTCACTAAGGGGAAGACACCATACCCCTCACTAAGGGGAAGACACCATACCCCTCACTAAGGGGAAGACACCATACCCCTCACTAAGGGGAACACCATACCCCTCACTAAGGGGAAGACACCATACCCCTCACTAAGGGGAATACACCATACCCCTCACTGAGGGGAGGACACCATACCCCTCACTAAGGGGAGACACCATACCCCTCACTGAGGGGAGACACCATACCTCTCACTGAGGTGAGGACACCATACCCCTCACTAAGGGGAAGACACCATACCCCTCACTAAGGGGAAGACACCATACCCCTCACTGAGGGGAGGACACCATACCTCTCACTGAGGGGAGGACACCATACCTCTCACTGAGGGGAGGACACCATACCCCTCACTGAGGTGAGGACACAATACCCTTTAATTCATATTGAGCCGCAGGGAATAACTCATAATAACGTGCCTCAGTAACCAGACAGACACACACACACACACACACACACACACACACACACACACACACACACACACACACACACACACACACGTGTGCAAGATAATGAACGTGGCAGCATTTGGGCTGTCCTGGACCCTTATCAAGGTGTAGCCAAGAGGTAAGATGGGAAGAAACTCCCTCCCCCCCCTTTCTTCCTCAGTTTAGACGTGATAAGTTCAGGACGACCCCCCCCCCCCTGCCCCTTTCTTCCTGAGTTTAGACATAACTTCAGGACGAAACAAAACATCTTCACTTTCATTTTTATGTCGTATGAGTAGGTTGGGTTCATTAATGTTGTGTTGTGATGAGTTATACATGTTAGGGAGGGGAACCCGGAGCCAGCTGACCTTGAGGTCAACTAGCTATGCCCGCCAAGACTCACCTACGTCTTGACCCCCTGCTTGTGTCTACTCTTGTGACGCGCCCTCACCTCGGTCTGGATGGCCACACCCACAACACCTCCACCACCACCGTCGCTAACGCTCTTCCTCCTCCGGATCTCCGTCAGCAGATCCGTGAACTCGTCCTTGAGGGTCTGAACCCGCGTGGCCAGCTCGTGCTTGCTCCCGGAGGGCCGCAGTCCGCGTCCTGGTCCCCGGTGCCGTAGTTGTTGCTCAGGAGAGCGTTCTCGGCCCCCACGGTGCTCGAGGTCTCGTCCACGTCGCTGGCGTCACCCTCCACCTCCTGGCGGTGAGAGGCAGTCTGTGTGTCAACATACAGGAGGGACGGTGCAGGATACAGTTAGAAATACTTAGATAATACATACTGCATGTAATGAGGCGCTGTACATGAGGTACACACTACGCATGACACATAATGAGGCACATTTATTATATATTGTAATATCTTATACCTAAAATATGAGGTATGAGGAAGCATATGAAGCGTTTCAGCATAGCATTTGCTGAAAATATTAAGAAAGATCCAAGTAATTTTGTGGCGATATAACCAAGACGAGACTCGGTGGGACTCTCAGAAGACCAGCCAAGTTTGATGATAAAAAGACCGTCAAGGCTCTAAATGAATATTTAACATTAGAGTTCACGCTACAGAGATCAGACGACATAACAGTACGCACATAAATGTTTGAAGCAGGAGACGGGGGGGGAGGGGGCGAATTAAAGAGGCTATCCAGGTTCACTCTGTTTATTCCCTCAATATCTTTTATATTGTAATCATGTCTCCTCTGTTTCTTCTGTCCTTCAGGGTTGTGAGGTCCACTTCCTTCATCCTATCCTTATAACTTAACCCTCTTAACTGGCCACTCAGCCGAAGACCTCCAACGGGTCATGACCCGCTTCAGCGAGGCCTGTCAGGCTTTCGGACTCGCCATCAGTCTGAAGAAAGCACAGGTCATGGGACAATGGCAAGTCCATAGACACTAATCTAGTGGCAAACCTCTGCACTTTTCAATTTTAGTTTTACGCCTCACAAGGTGTAGATTCCAGGCCGGTGCTACACATTCCAGTATTGGTCTAACGTAAGCTGTGTAGATTGAACCAAACGTTAGTGTTATTACTCTCTGTGTACTGAAGAGGAGCATCAGAGGTAGAACTTTCCTAGACGACAGAGCAAGAGTGTATGGTGGGGGGGGGGGAGGGAATTGTGAGGAACAATGTTCGGCTTAAGTGGAAGCCTCGGGAATCCTCGTGGGTTCAGTAGAACTTCAGGTTGCAATCCTTTTGACCATGTCGTGGCCTAGTTGTCTGGGGCGTGTGTGACTGGGAATACTCAGTGTAAAGGTTCGAATCCTCATCACGACTCTTACAGATTTTCTCCTTAATACATCTCGTTAGTGTGATTTATTTTTGTGTATTCTCATCTATGTCATTGTTGAAGAAGACAACAAAGTTTGGCCCCAACATGAACCCTTCACAGTACTCCATTTACCATGAAGTACTGGGAGGATGGGAGCCGGTCGGCCGAGCGGACAGCACGCTGGACTTGTGATCCTGTGGTCCTGGGTTCGATCCCAGGCGCGGCGAGAAACACTGGGCAGAGTTTCTTTCACCCTATGCCCATGTTACCTAGCAGTAAAATAGGTACCTGGGTGTTAGTCAGCTGTCACGGGCTGCTTCCTGGGGATGGAGGCCTGGTCGAGGACCGGGCCGCGGGGACACTAAAAAGCCCCAAAATCATCTCAAGATAACCTCAAGATAACCGTCGCAATAACGTGGCTAAAGTATGTTCACCACACCACTTTCTTCCAGAAAAATTCATTGTCATTTAGGAAAACCCTTTGCTTTGATTTTTCCCGTCTAATACAGTCATTCCATGTGCTTTGAATTTCCGTGGCAGTCTTTCATGTGGTGCCTTGTATGAAGCTTTAGAAGTCCATGTTTACTATATGATTACCACAGGCTACTAACTTACTTTGATCACATCTTCTGGACATGATGGACATCTTCAAGAGGAAACTAAATTTATTCCTCCAAGGAGTGCCGGACCAGCCGGGCTGTGGTGGGTATGTGGCCCTGCGGGCCGCTCCAAGCAACAGCCTGGTGGACCAAACTCTCACAAGTCACGCCTGGCCTCGGGCCGGGCTTGGGAGTGGAAGAACTCCCAGAACCCCATCAAGCAGGTATCAACCAGGTATCAACCAGATTAAAACTGTGTTATGTTGAGTGTGCAAGATTGTGCACTTTCTCAATGATTATCACTCCAAAGGATTTCCTCTATGCGCTTGCAAATGTGTGAGTTGGCGCTGATTGGTCGGTAGTTTTATATTGAACTCTTTCAGCCGTTTTAAAACATGGAGGTGAAAATTACTCTGATTCCCAATGTAGGAAGACTTTTCCTTAGTGCAAAGATTTTGTGAATAGGAGTTTCATTGATGGACATGATTCATAGACCATAGGTTCCCTTACGATTTTGACTGAATTCCATCCACATCTGGGGCTTTAGATTCCTTCATGCCTTTGCTAATTGTTGC
>WNGS01157803.1:32237-46933 GCA_020271785.1 Procambarus virginalis
TGATTGGCGAGAACTGCTAGTTTTTCTGCAGGTTTACTTGGGCGAGTTTGAGCACCTTAATGCGTGTTTATTCGCTCCCGTGCTTTCTCGGATGTTGGTCTTTTCCAGCTTCATGTGCAGGTCCTCAGCTTTCGGCTTCGTTGGTTGCGGAGGATTTGCGCTCCCGTGGGCATTTGGCTTCGGTCTTGCGTTTCTTTTCCCTTCTCGAGCTGTCTTCGGCTTGGCTTGAGGAGGATGTGGGAGCGTTGAGTGAAGGGCCTTCGTCCGGGGCGCTGTCTTCGGCGCTCGGGCTTCTGCTGCTCTGTTGAAGCTTTTTGCGCCCATCCTGAAGGAAGCGGTGTCTCTGTTCTTGCTTCTCGCCTCGCGTGCCGTCAGGCTGTGCTCGCCCTCTCTTTGGATTCCGCTTGGGCCCTGGCTCTTAGGTTTTCGTCTCGTTTTGTCCGTTGCTGTTTGCAGAGTCTGCGGTCTCTCAGTTTCTGCACGCGGCTTCGTCTAGTTGTCGCCCTATGGCGGACTTGTTGCTTCTCCGGAGCGGTACTTCTCGTCGGTCTCGGAGAGGTCGTGCCAGGGTTCCGGGTCCGCTGGTCGGGGTAGGCCATTGGTGCCAGTTTCTGAGCCGTCGTTCCCTTCGGGGCCAGCGTCGTCTGGTCGGCGCGGTGATCGCTCTGTTCGACGGTTGGGTTCTCGTAAGGGGCGTCGGCCCTTTCGCGGTTTGCCCCGTTGACGGGGCGATGGGGGGGAGGCTCGCTCTGTTTGCCCACGCTTGGTCCCACGATTTGTGGGCCTTTTCGGTCGTGTCATCCGGCCTGCGGTGGCGTTGGGCGACTCGTCCTCCTTTGGGGGGCTCGGGGTTACAGGGCAGGTTTCTTCCCCTGCGCTTCGTCAAGTCATCTTGGAGTGGGTGCGCTTGGGCGTGTCGAAACGACTACGTCCCTCAGATGGGTTTCCCGTCTGTTTCCAGTGCCGAAACGGGACTGTGCGGATCTGAGGTTCATTCTGGACTTGTCCCGTCTGAACCCCTGGATTCCTTGCCCCTCCTTTCGGATGACTACTCTGTCTCAGGTCCGGCTTCTGTTGGAGCCGGGTGCTTGGATGGTGTCCCTGGACCTCAAGGACGCGTATTGGCACGTTCCTATTCATCCGGGGTTCAGGGACTGGTTAGGTTTCGTGGTGGGGCATCAGGCTTACCGTTTTCGGTGCCTCCCTTTTGGCTTGAATCTGGCACCTCGCGTTTTCACGCGTCTGACCCGGTTGTGGTGACCCGTCTGCGTCTTCTAGGGATTCGGGTTTGGCCTACCTCGACGACTGGCTGGTGTTGGCTCCCAGTCGGTCCGCGTGTCCTGCTCGCCAGGGATGTGGTTCTTTCCCAGCTCGCCAGGTTCGGGTTCCTGGTGAACTGGAGGAAGTCCCATCTGGTTCCTTCCCGGTTCGGACCTGGCTGGGTCTTCTTTGGGATTCTCGGACCGCTTCCTTGTCTCTCCCTCCTGGGGCGTTGCAGCTGCTGCGGGACCGCCGTCTGCTGTTTTCTGAAGGGGTCCCTGGTCCCTCGGCGGTTTGCTCGAAGCATTGTGGGTCGGGAGTCCTCAACTTGCGCCCATGCTAGTCTACACGCCGTGGTCGGTTTTGGCCTTCGGCGTCGGTTTCCATTCGGAGGTCCTTCGCTCTTTCGGGGATTCGGGTCGCTCAGGTTCGACCATTCGCCTCCATTCGACTGTTCTCCAGTGGTTCATTGCCTGAACCGCGGAGGTTCTCTTCGGTCCTTGCTCTGTGGGGTTGGTCCCTTCGAGTGGTTCGTCTACTGGATTCTCGGGGTTGGCTCTCCGTGCGGTTCACGTCCGGGAGTGTCCAACGTTCTGGCGGACGGTCTGTCTCGCTTCATTCCCCTGTCCACGGAGTGGACGGTCGACGACGACTCGTTTCGTTGGATCTGCCAGACGTACGGTCTCCCAGATGTGGACCTCTTCGCGTCGGCGTGGTCCGGCGTCTCCCGATTTACGTGACTCCTTCCCCGACTGCGAGGCGTTCGCGGTGGATGCCTTTCAGCAGGACTGGTCGAGGTGGGTTACCTATACCTCTTTCCTCCGGTCCAGCTGTTGCTTCGAGTTCTGGTTCAATTGGAGACTTTCTCAGGGAGAGTAGTCCTTGTGGCCCCTTGGTGGCCAGCCCAGCCTTGGTTTCCAGTGCTTCTCGCTCGGTGCCCGAACCCGGGACGTTTCCCGCGGCTCCGCCTCTTTCAGCAGGTCGGTCCGGTCCGGTACAGGGCTGGTTCGCCCTTCTCCTCTGCTCTTCGCGTCTGGTCTTTTTGACGCGGGTGTATCACCATTTCTATGGTGATCAGGTGGCTTCATTGATGGTGTCCCACCTGAGAGCTTCGTCTCGGCGGCAGTATGAAGTTTCCTGGCGTTCTTTTCGCCATTTTCTGGCTCTTCGTAGGTTGTCTTTTCTTTCGGATCGGGTTGTTTTGTCCTTTCTTGGCTTTTTCAGGACCGTCATTTGATGCCTAATACTGTCGCCTCGTATCGTGCGGCGCTGGCGGAGCCGCTCGCGCTTGCTTTTGGGGTGGATGTCACATCCGCCCCTTTTCGTAAGCTTTCTCGTGCTATGTTTCACCTCCGGCCTGCTCATGCGCCTCCTGAGCCGTCCTGGTCCTTGGACCGGTGCTCTCCTATCTTTCCTCTTCTCGTTTTGTGGTGGCCCCTTCGGTTCCTGATTGTTTTTCCAAGGCTTTGTTTTTGTTGGCTTTGGCCTCTGGGGGCCGGGTAGGGGAGCTTCATGCTCTCCTCCGGCGCAGGGGTTTCTGCTCTTTCGGTCCTGGGGGTAGGTTTGTCCGTTTACAGCCTTCTCCTTCTTTTCTGGCGAAGAACGAGACGGCTGCTTTCCGGAGGGGTCCATGGGTCATTGATGCTTGGTTGGTTCGGCCGGGGGTGCATCATGTGTTGTGTCCTGTTGCGGCGCTTCGCCGTTACTTGCGCGCTTCGGCCGGTGTGGCTGGGGATGCGCTTTGGGTTGATCCAGTTTCCCTCGTTCCCTGTTCCAGGGCTCGGGTCTCCCAGGTTGTCCGCAGGGTTATTAAATCTAGCCAGCCTGCGGTCTATCCTCGCGCCCATGACGTTAGGAAGTTTGCGGCTTTGGCTGCTGTGTTTGGTAATATGTCTTGGGCACATATTCGGGCGCGTGGTTTTTGGAAATCGAACAGGGTCCTGGCCGCCCGTTATTTGGTGAACGTCCCTGCTCCTCGGCGTTCTTGTGTTGCTTTGGGTCGCAGGTTGCAGCCAGTTGTCTCGACTTCGCGTTGAGGAGTTTGTGGCCGCCGCCTCCCGGGTAAGTCCCCTTTTTCCTTCTCTTTGGGTAATTAGCTCCAGGGAGCCGTAGGGGCTCCCCACAGAAAACCAGCGTTGAATGTAATGAAACGCCATTTTCTGGGTGAGCCCCGGAGGCTCCCTGGCTACCCTCCCTCCCGTCCGGTCGGCGGATTTTTCGCGTTGGTTGAAGCCTAGTTTCCGAACTGACGGCAGCCGGCGCGGTGAGGTCCGGGGCCCCCCCTCCCCCTCCCGGGGAGGGGAGGGCTGCACGGACAACCGGCGCGGCAGTAAAGTGATTGTTTGATTGTTTTTCCTTGTGATTGTAGGGAGTTTTTCTACCTTTCTGTTCGGTTTGTTGTAGTTTTCTACCATGTGGGGTTTGTTTTGTTACGCCTACCTTTCTGGGTGCCTAACCCCGGTCGATGGCAGATAAGGAAAACCCCAACTATATGGGGTTTTCCAGGGCCATTGCTCCCTGAAACCTCTCTGAAGGGGCCAGGTTCTGGCGCTGGTCCCTGGTAGGTCTGAACTCCATAGCTAGTGTCCCGGTCTAACATAACATACATTAGCCCGATAAGCTCCAGGGAGCCTCCGGGGCTCACCCAGAAAATGGCGTTTCATTACATTCAACGCTGGTTTTTTGTTTTTCTTGTGTACAGCGGTGTTATCGGCTATTGTTAGCAGCGTCGCACAGGGATTAACCCCTGGCCATAGGTTTCGGGGTTAACCCCTGGCTGTAGGTTGTGGGGTTAACCTGTGGGCTGCTCTTGTGATTTTAGCCTGCAACACATCCAGGTGCAAGAAAAAAAATCCAAAAAGTTATTTTGTCATATAAAAGTGTTCATTTGTGTTCCCTGATCACTGGAAAAAAGTTAAATATACATACCAATGTCGTAAAGAGTCGAGAAGTTCGGCAATGAGGTCAGAGCAAGTGAGCGTCCAAGCAGTGTGCATCACGCAGGCATCGTGCACGGCCTTCAAGCAGTCAGAGTTGCCACGGATTTATTTTCACAGAATTATTTACAGTGTCTAGGTGTATTTTACCACAATTATTCTCACTAATATTGTTCAATATATTGTCACTTGATGTTGTATTATAATACAACTTGCATACATTCAGTACATACTCACATATTAGTGTCACAATTATGCGCAAGCAAATGTTTTCTGTTATACCATATATATTATGTATTATTCACTATACACAGACATTATATATACGTATTTACATGTTTTGTTCACCATAACTGTACATCTAAGCTTGTATGGTGAGTAAAGGTACAAAGACGTAGCTACTCACACAGTCAGCTGATCGGCGGCTGCCCTCAAGGCCAGACGCAATAATATTTCTCCTCCAACAATATTGCTTGTGGTGTTATTACGCTATATACACACATTATATATAAGTATCTACCTGTTTTATTCACCATACCTGTACAAATAAGCTGGTATGGTGCCCAAAGACCATAGTGGCCATCAGTAAACAACATGCCAAGTCGTGCAGACGACGCTCCTCCCTCACCAAAATGGCGGCTCCCAACCTACTCCTCTCGCTGTTATCTCACACTATACACACATTATATATAAGTATCTACATTTGTGTTCACCATAGCGAACCACTAAGCTGGTATGGTGAGTGCAGTCAGTAAATGGTGGCCACACACAGTCAGAAGACGATGCCAAAACCCTCCCTCCACAGCCTTACTCCTCCCTCCATCGAGCACAGTGCTAAATATCACCACGATCATACTGTTATCAGAATCCTGGTCAGTTTTATCACAGTCAAGGGGCTTCAGTAATACTATCACTGCTAAATAACAGCAGTATCACTTATATTTTGGCATTTGTAGGCGATGCTGTGGTCACAAGCTGAACAGCGGTGCTGTGAGCTCGTGCTGCGTGCGCCAGCCTTGGTGGCTTGCTCAATACCGACGCTCTAATACCCAAGAATGATGGCCTGGATTTTTTTTCTAGGTGGCATCTGGCAACTATCGGTCGTGGCTGTACTATAGTTATCCCAGGCGGGGCGTTTAAATTATAGCGCTAGACACGAAATCATATATAAATGATGTGCGCGGTTTCAGTTTTGTCACTGATATCATTTATATATGATATGCGCGGTTTGAGGGTTAAAAGCACAAGGGATTCGTCAATCACCAGCGTCTGAGCTGGTACGTAGAAATCTCTAAATTTTCCAGTCAGTTCATTCAGAACGTGCCTCATTCTCCATAGTCTATCATCCTCTGTCCGGTCTTCATTATTTGCAAAACGAAGACACCTGAGGAGTTTTTGAAACCTGTCTTGAGACATATATTTCCCAAACAAAGGTGCTGGAACAGTGTGGTCTTTGCTCCAATAATCTGAGATGACGTGTTTTACACAATGTCTCATCAACATACATAGAGCAAGAAATACATACATTTTACCTATATCAGTGTTTTTCCAACACTGTAATCGTGAAAAATCTGGTAACTCATGTTCAATGAGATGAGCCACGTAAATGTTCGTTTCCTGAACAATATGTTCCAAAGACAGCTCTTCAGTGCAGTGACATGCAGTCACCAGTATCAGGGAATGTATCTGTAATCCCAACATCTTTATTGTCAAAGGAAGAAATTAATGGAACAAAATCTTCACCATCACTTTGTGTCAATAACTTTGCTTTGTGCTAAAAGCATGGTAGACATCCTGTATTCATTTTTTTTAAAGAAAAGGAGGGATGTCATGTTCACAGAAAATGGTACCATCCGTTTTCTATGTGCGGCGGCTGAGACGCCAGAGAGAAGAGTGGAGGTAAACAAAGCTACAGGATGCCTACCAGCTTGGGAGCTACTATAGTCATGTAATCAGGTTAAGTATTAAAGTCAGTAACCAGGAATGACTTTACATCAACCTTACAACCAAGACTTCCTCAGATATATACAAACACCACAATTGCGAGGTAAGAAAAAGTGGTGCAATGCTTTCAGTGCGGTGGAAAGACAGACGTGAAGTGAACATGTTGACCACCATTCACCCTGGTACAATGGTGGACAGTGGCAAGGTCAATAGAACAACAAAGCAAATAATATATAAGCCAGATTGTGTGATGGACTACAACATCAACATGCATTTAGTTGATAAATGTGACATGATGGTGGGTGCTGTAGAGTGTGTACGGAAAACAGTGAAGTGGACGAAGAAAATGATTTTCCACCTTATTGACGTAACAATGCTGAACAGTTACAACATGTATCTTGTGAAAACAGTTAGAAAACCATATTTCTGTTTGTTTAGTTTTCAAGTTGTGAAACAGCTACTAGGTAAATTTGGCAAGGACATACCTGGCATACAAAGACCCATTCGTGACCCAATATTGAACCATGCTCCTGCACCCAGGCTCGCTTACAGGGAGGCCTTTCTGATACACCAAATAAAGAAATTACCACCAACTGGATCTTGTGCAGCAGGCCAGCGTTGGTGTGTTGTGTGTTCCAGCACCAAATTGAGGCCACAGAAATGTAAATTGGTGTTAACATGGTGCGAAGTGTGTGCAGTCCCTCTGCCATATCGACTGTTTCGCACAGTATCTCAGTCTCCAGGACTACTAAATGTGTAATTCTTTTGTAAATAAATGTACATATCAAGTTAATTTTAGTGTTTATATTGAAAAAAAAAATAAATACATTGAATATTTCCTGTAAATTATACCATTTTGGTGGGCATACTTGTGACACTAATATGTGAGCACCTAGTGAGTTTATACCAGTTTTATTATAATACAATGTCTAGTGGTAATAATTGGAACATTACTAGCAAAAAAAAATTGTGTAAAATGACCCAAGAATACTGTAAATAATTCCGCAAAAATAAATTCGCGGCAACTCGGGCCTCCTTTGTGGCCGTGAGTGACGGCTGCCTGACGCAGCACCCTTGAGCGCTCACGCTCTGTGACGTCACCGGCCAAATTGTCGGCTCAATTGTGTCCTTGGTAAGTACAATAGAATTTTTATATTATTTTTCCCGTGCTCAGGGGACAAAATTAACATGTTTAGAAGACAAAAAAAATTAGAATTTTTTTTTCTTGCGCACAGGGGTGTAAATGTCCTCAGGACCCCTGAGCGGTGGAAGGGTTAAGGGGTTAATAGGTGCACAGCCCAGAAGGTAACATGCATCAGATGGATTTAGGATAATCTTGCTTACATGAGTAAAAAAGTCACGTACCTCTGGTACCAAAATAAATTGCAAGCATTAATTCTTTAATTTTCAGGTCGTCCAACTGTGGTACTCTTGGATGAGCCATCAACTGGAATGGACCCTAAATCCAAGCGTTTCTTATGGAATTCTATTCTTGCATCTTTTAAGGTGGGTATAATATTTTATAAGTCTGATTTTTCATAAATATCTAGTTTGACTGTAGGCTGAAATACAGTGTGCCCTATGTTGAACAAACTTATGGGTGAGGCCGATTCAATCCACATGGAGGGGTGAGTCAGCCCCAGGCTGTCTCACCCCTCCATGAAAAAAGAACATAACTCCTACATCCAATAAAAAAATTACAGAAAATCTACATATGTATTTATCATTTTGAATAAGGCACACAAAACCATCACTGGTGAACAATTCCATATCAAAATCATAACAATGTGACTATTATTGGTGGTCGCAAATATGATATAATGTTCAGGACTTCCAGAAGCCAACTGTATCAGGCTTGATATAAATATTCATAAAAAAAAATCCATTTATTATGAATTCTTCATTTTCACTATGAAATTTGATAGAGCAATCACTTACAAACAACTTGGTATAAAAATGTTACATATATGAGCATTATTAACCCTTTAACTGCGCCGCTTCCAAATATGACACCCCCCCCCCCCAGTGCGCAGGAAATAAATTATCTTGAAAAAATTCTTTTGTTTTTTTAAAGTGTCAAAAACCCTTCCCTCAGTATCGGTATGTCAAAAAAAAAATCGAAATTGTACTTACTTTGGCTGCTATGAGGTCCATAAGTCGGCGCGTGATGTCATCATTCCCCGTTTGCCCGTGATGTACACTCCCGGGGCCAGTAGGGTGCCCGGGGCGGGGCGCGCGAGTTGCCACGAATATATTTATGTTCATTTTCTGGGGGGAGCCTCTACGGCTTCCCGGAGCTATCCATGGCTGATATGGATATTCTAACTATTTTGCATCAGTCGATGTGGGTGGAGTTCTAGTCTACCGGGGACCACGAGCCAGAACCTGGCCCCCTCACAGAGGCACGGGGAGCAATGGCCCATAAAATGCACATGTGATTTGGAGCATTCTATATCTGCCATCGACCGGGACAGGCACCCAGAAAGGTAAGCGCCACAAAACAAACCCCTATTCTGGTTAACAACAAAAATTAACAAACGAGTGGACAGAACTCCCCAAAAGAAAACGAGCAAACTAGCATGACGTCACACGAGCCGCGCCACATGTCTGCGCAGCTCCCACCTCCTCGGGAGGGGGAAGGGGGAGCCCCAGACCCCCGAGCCGGCGATCCACACCTCAGTTCCTTGGCTGATGGGATCGTGCATGGTCGTGTGGCTCCAGCTCCAGTCTTGTCTCAGTGCTGTGACTTGTTTTCAGTGCTGCTCTTACGGTGGTCGTGTGAGCTGGGAGTAGTATTCTCAGGTACTTGGGCTGCATGTGCTTAGGGTCACCTTCCCTGAGTGCCCTGTAAGTACCGCCCTTGGGGCTTGGGGTTGCCTTCCACAAGTCACCTTGGGTCTACCTCTGTTGGCTTTTTCGCTGCTTGGCGTTTGGCCGCCCCGAGTGTTTGGGAGTTTTCCTCCCTTGTTTACCTTGGGGTAAGTGGTAGTTATAGCACTGGTGGGGCGCAGGGTATTGCGTAGCTAGTTTTCACCTATAACAGCGGCCGGCTCTGTTCCCTCTGGGTACGTTGTCCACTTGGGTGGTTTTTCTTTTCTTTTTGTTTTTTGCCTGGTAGAGGGGTCTGCCTTGTTCCCCTTATACTAGGGTCGTTTGTGTGGTGGCGCCCCCTGCTTCGCCCTCGCGAGTGGACACGTCCCGTGGGTTCAGTTTTTAGCAGATTGTTTGGTAGTTTGGGAAGCCGGTTAGCAGTGCCCTGCCTGGGATAACCTTTAGCAGACCCAGTCTAGGGGCCCTGGGAAACCCCGCGGGGGCTCTTGGGTCCGATGGAGGAGACCCTTGCGTCCCTTCTCGCTGTGTGCGAGTTTGAGGGTTGCTCTGTCCCCTAGTCTCAGGGTGACTCATTGTTTTTGCCTCCGTCATGCTGCCTGTTGGGTCGGTGACACATTCGACCCTGAGTCCTGCGAGCTATGTTGCTTGTTTGTGACTCAATTCACCCAGTCTGCTGATGAATTACTTCGGGTGTAGGCAGCTCGTGCGTTGCAAGGTAGGTTTAGGTTATTGCAACGTGAGCGGACTCTTGCTTCCCCGGGCGCCCCGCGGCTGCCCCGCTTTGTGTATAGGGACCCGGACTTGGGGGTGTTGGTCGCTTCGGCCCTGGTTCCGTCCGCACCCCATTGTTCTTCCCCTTTGGTGGTTCATTCTGCCCCTCCCCCCCTACTTCCGGCCCCCAAGCGTCTGAGGGCTTCGGGGTCGGGGTGGGGTTTAGAGGTTTCCGAGACTCAGGCAGTTTCGGGGGTTGCCCCGTCCAGGGGGGGGGGCTACGGAGGCATTCGAGTCTGTTCCTCTTGGCGCTGCTCCGGGGTCTGACCGGTGGGCCCCTTCTCTTCCGGAGCTTTCGGCTGCCCCGGCTTTTTCTTGTGAGGCCGGGGCTTTGGAGGACGGCTCGGCCCTGGGGCCTGGTGTAGAGGCTCCTGGGGTTGGGGAGGAGCTGACTTGGGGGCCTTGGGCTCCATTGGACCCCGCCTGGATTTTCCGTCCTTCTAAGCGGGGCTTACTGTTGCAAGGAGTGGGGTTTTTCTTTCCCCCCTCTGCGTACGAATTGGACTTGGGTTCTGCTCCTCCCCGGGTTCGGTTCCGTGTCCCTGTGGGTTCTTTGGTTCGCTCTTTCCGGAGGTTTTCGGCTTCCCGCATCTCTCCGTCTGAGGTGCGGTCGGTCTTGGCGGCTTCCCTCCTGCGTGACCCGGAGTACGCCTCCATAATGGATCCGTCTTGCTTCAGGTTTGGATCTTCGTGTCCTTACTGGGTTCGTTATGAGGTTCCGGGGTCGTCCTGGCTTGCAGACTGCCCCTTGTTTTCGCTGGATGCTTGGGACTCGTTCTGTCGAACCCGCACGTTTGAGTGGCGTGAGGCGTTGACGGTGGTCCAGGTTTACCTGGGGGGGCGATTTTGAGCACCTTAATGAGTGTCTTTTCGCTCCTGCCCTTCTGCGGGATGTTGGTGCGGTGCAGCTCCATGTGCAGGTTCCTTCCCTGTCGGCTGCTCTTGTGGCGGAGGATTTGCGCGCTCGTGGCTTTTTGGCTTCGGTCCTGCGTTTTTTTTCCCTCCTGGAGCTATCTTCGGATTGGCTTGCGGAGGATGTTGAGGCGCTTGGGCCGTTCCAGGGTCTGACGCCTTGGTCAGCTGCTCGGGCGTCGTCTGCCATGTTGAAGCTTTTTGCGCCTATCCTGCGGGAGGCGTTGCTGCGGTTTTTCGTTGCGCGCTTCGCGTGTCGTCAGGCGGTCCTTGCTTCCTCCTTCGAATCCACTTGGGCCCTGGTTCTTAGGTTGTCTTCTCCCTTTTGTCCTCTGCTTTTTGAGGCTTCTGCGGTAAACCGTTATATTCAGGCGGCTTCTTCCTCTTGCCGCCCTATGTCTGAGTTGTTGGTTCTCCGGGGGAACCGGGGGGTTCCTTCCCGACGGGGTCGTACCAGGGCGCGCGGTTCCGTTTGTCGGGGTGGGCCACAGGTGTCGGGTTCAGTGCCGGTGCCGCCTGTGGTCCCACCTGTGCTTGGTCAGCGCGGTGTTCGCTCTGCGCGTAGGTCGGGTTCTCATAAGGGGCAGCAGCCCTTTCGCGGTTCGCCCCATTGACGGGGCGATGGGGGGGAGGCTGTCTCTGTTCGCTCACACCTGGTCTCACGATTTGTGGGCTTTTAGGGTCGTTTCTCACGGCCTGCGGTGGTGTTGGGTGGCTCTGCCTCCTGCAGGGGGTTCGGGGCTGACGGGGCAGGCTTCCTCTCCTGCGCTCCATTAAGTCATCTTGGAGTGGGTACGCTTGGGCGTAGTCGAAACGACTCCTTCCCTCAGATGGGTTTCCCGCCTGTTTCCAGTTCCAAAACGGGACTGTGCGGACCTGCGGTTCATTCTGGACTTGTCCCGTCTGAACCATTGACTTTCTTGCTCCTTGTTTCGGATGACCACTCTGTCCCAGGTCCGGGTTCTGTTGGAGCCGGGAGCTTGGATGGTGTCTCTGGACCTCAAGGACGCGTATTGGCACGTCCCTATTCATGTGGGGTTCCGGGACTGGCTCGGTTTTGTTGTGGGGCGTCAGTGCTACCGCTTTCGTTGTCTCCCCTTCGGGTTGAACCTGGCACCTCGCGTGTTCACACGCCTTACCCGGGTCGTGGTGGCCCGTCTGCGTCTCTTAGGTGTTCGGGTTGGCTTACCTCGACGACTGGCTGGTTTGGGCTCCCAGTCGGTCCGCGTGTCTGCTTGCCAGGGATTTGGTGCTTTCCCAGCTAGCCAGGTTCGGGTTCCTGGTGAACTGGCGGAAGTCCCGTCTGATGCCCTCCCAGGTTCGGTCCTGGCTGGGTCTAGTGTGGGACTCTCGGACCGCTTCCTTGTCTCTTCCTCCGGAGTCTCTCCGTCGGCTGCAGTCTCGCCTAGGTCTGTTTCTGGGGGCTCCCGGGTCACCCGGCGGTTGCTCGAGAGTTTGTGCGGCAGCCTGAACTTCGCGATGTTGGTCTACCCGCCGGGTCGGGTTTGGCTTCGTCGGCTGTTCTGGTTCCTTCGGGGACGTCCCTTCCGCCTCTCTCGCGATCGCTGGGTTCGACCCCCGGGGCTTTGTGTCGGCTGCTGCGTCGCCGGCTTCCTCTTGGGTTTTTTTGGGGTTCAGTGCCTTGGCGCCTACCCGAGCCCTCGCTCGATGTGTTCACGGACGCGTCGTCTCTAGGCTGGGGTTTTGTGACCAGTGCTCACCAGGCCGGCCAGGGGCGGTGGGGTCGTCCTTCCGTCGGCCCACAGCACGGTGCGGGAGTTCGCAGCGGTATGGTTTGCGCTTCGGAGGGTTCGGGTCGCCCGCGGATCGACGATCCGGCTCCATTCGGACTGCTCCCGGTGGTTCATTGTCTGAACCGGGGGGGTTCAGTGCGGTCCTTGGCTCTTTGGGGTTGGTCGCTTCGGGTGACTCGTCTGCTGAGTTCTCGGGTTTGGCTCTCCTGGCAGTTCACGTGCGGGGGGTGTCCAACGTCCTGGCGACGGCCTTCCAGGTTCGTTCCCCTGTCCACGGAATGGACGGTCGATGCCACTCATTCCATTGCTCTGCCCGGACGTTCGGGTGCCCGGAGGTGGATCTCTTCGCGTCGGCGTGGTCGAGGCGTCTTCCGGTTTACGTGGCGCCCTTCCCGACTGCGAGGCCGTCGGGATCGACGCCTTTCGGCAGGACTGGTCGAGATGGGGGTTCCTGTACCTCTTTCCCCGGTTCAGCTGCTGCTCCAGGTCTTGGCTCGCTTGGAGACTTACCGAGGTCGAGTGGTCCTCTTGGCCCCTTGGTGGCGGCCCAGCCGTGGTTTCAGGCGCTGCTTGCTCGGTGTCCGAACCCGGAGGTTTTTCCGCGCTCCGCCTCTTTCAGGAGATCGGGCCGGTCCGGTACGTGACTGGTTCGCTCTTCTCGCGAGTCTTCGCGTTTGGTCTTTTTGACTCGTGTTTATCACCATCTTTATGGTGAGCAGGTGGCTTCCTTGTTGGTTTCTCACCTGCGAGTTTCTTCTCGGCGGCAGTATGAAGTTTCCTGGCGGTCCTTCCGGTTCTTTTGACCCTTCGTCGTTGTTCCTCGCTTTCGGTTCAGGTAGTGTTGTCCTTTCTCTCTTGGTTGTTTCAGGACCGTCATCTGATGCCTAATACTGTCGCCTCGTATCGTGCGGCGCTGGCGGAGCCGCTGCAGCTTGCTTTCGGTATTGATGTTACTTCTGCGCCGTTTCGCAAGCTGTCTCGGGCTTTGTTTCACCTCCGGCCTGCTCATGCGCCGCCTGAGCCGTCCTGGTCTTTGGACAGAGTGCTCTTCTATCTCTCTACTCCTCGGTTTGTTGTGGCCCTTTGGTTCAAGATTGCTTTGCTAAGGCTCTTTTTCTGTTGGCATTAGCCTCTGGGGGTCGCGTGGGGAGCTTCATGCTCTTCTCCGCGCAGAGGTTTTGCTCCTTTGGTCGTGGTCTTCGGTTTGTTCGTTTGCAGCCGTCTCCCTCTTTTCTGGCTAAGAATGAGACTGCTGCTTCCGGAGGGGTCCTTGGGTTGTTGATGCGTGGTTTGTCAGGCGGGGGTTCACCATGTTTGTGTCCGGTTGCGGCCCTCCGCCGTTATCTGCGCGCCACGGCTTCTGTGTCCGGGGACGCGCTTTGGGTTGATCCGGTTTCCTTCTTCCCTGTTCGCGGGTTCGGGTCTCTCAGGTCGTCCGCAGGGTTATTAAATCCAGCCAACCTGCGGTCTATCCCCGTGCCCATGACGTTCGTAAGTTCGCTGCTCTTGCTGCCGTCTTCGGCAATATGTCTTGGGCTGACTTCGGGCTCGGGGCTTTTGGTGGTCGAACAGGGCCTGGCTGCACGCTACCTTGTTAACGTTCCTGGCCCAGTCGGGCTTGGTTGCTTCAGGTCGGCGGTTGCAGCCCGTTGTCTCGGCTTCGTCTTGAGATGTGGAGCACCGACCGCCTCCCGGGTAAGTGCCCTGTTTTTCTTAATCTTTGGTGAGGTAGCTCCGGGAAGCCATAGGGCTCCCCCCAGAAAACCAGCGTTGAATGTAATGAAACGCCATTTTCTGGTGAGTCTCGGAGGCTCCCCGGCATCCCTCCCGCCCTACGGTCGCGGTTTTTCGCGGTTTTGATATCCAGCCTCGGAACTGGGGTGTGGATCGCCGGCGCAGGGTCTTGGGCTCCCTCTTCCCCTCCCGGGGAGGGGGGAGCTGCGCAGACATGCGGCGCGGCTCGTGACGTCATGCTAGTTTGCTCGTTTTCTTTTGGGGAGTTCTGTCCCCTCGTTTGTTAATTTTTGTTGTTAACCAAATAGGGGTTTGTTTTGTGGCGCTTACTTTCTGGGTGCCTGTCCCGGTCGATGGCATATATAAAATGCTCCAAATCACATGTGCATTCTATGGGCCATTGCTCCCCGTGCTCTCTGAGGGGGCCAGGTTCTGGCTCGTGGTCCCCGGTAGGCTAGAACTCCACCCACATCGACTGATGCAAAATAGTTCGAATATCCATATCAGCCATGGATAGCTCCGGGGAGCCTCCGGGACTCGCCCAGAAAATGGC
>WNGS01157803.1:51021-64249 GCA_020271785.1 Procambarus virginalis
TTTTCTGTGGGGAGCCCCTACGGCTCCCTGGAGCTTATCGGGCTAATGTATGTTATGTTAGACCGGGACACTAGCTATGGAGTTCAGACCTACCAGGGACCAGCGCCAGAACCTGGCCCCTTCAGAGAGGTTTCAGGGAGCAATGGCCCTGGAAAACCCCATATGGTTGGGGGTTTTCCTTATCTGCCATCGACCGGGGTTAGGCACCCAGAAAGGTAGGCGTAACAAAACAAACCCCACATGGTAGAAAACTACAACAAACCGAACAGAGAGGTAGAAAAACTCCCTACAATCACAAGGAAAACAATCAAACAATCACTTTACTGCCGCGCCGGTTGTCCGCGCAGCCCTCCCCTCCCCGGGAGGGGGAGGGGGGGCCCCGGACCTCACCGCGCCGGCTGCCGTCAGTTCGTAAGCTAGTGTCAACCGGGATACACGCTTCTCTGGCCTCAAATTCCTTGGCGGTGTTTGCCTCGTGTGGCGTTCTCTGCTGTTTTTGTGGTTTGCGGTGGCCAGGAGTATTTCATCAGTGCCGGGGCTGCATGCGTCTAGGGGTTCCCTTCCCTAGGCGCCCTGTGAGTACTGCCCTTGCGTGTCAGGGTTATCTTCTCTGGGGCGTTCGGGAACCGCTCCCGTAGGGGTTCTTGCTGCTCGGCATTTGCCTCGCCCTTGGGGCCAGCTGGGGCTTGGGGCCCTTGTTTGGCCTTGGGTAGGGAGTTGGTGTTGTGCTGGTTAGGGCGCCAAGGTGTTGCGCTGCCTGCCACCTACGCGGCGGCCGGTTCCTGTTGCCTCTGGGGACGGTGTACTTTTGCGGGGTTTTTCTTTTGTTTTTATTTTCTTGCCTGGTGGGGGTCTGCATAGTGTGGCTATAGTTCCACTAGTAGTGTTTGGCAGCCCTCTGCTAGGCCCCCGTGCTTGTACACGTCCCGGGGGTTTTCAGTATTAATCTTTACCCTTGTTTTCGGGTTTCTTAACCGGTTAGCAACACCTTGCCCGGGCTTCCCGTAGTTGCTAACCTACGGGCCCTGGAAACCCCTGTCTGGGCTCGGGAGACCATTGCATGTGTCTTCCGGGTACCAACCCGTCTTGTACGGGATCGTTGGTTGCTGTGCCTTTGTCTCTAGGTGACAGTCGCCATTTACCTCCGTCATGCTGCCTGTTGGGTCCCTGACACCTTGACCCGGAGTCTTGCGAGAGAGTTTCTCTGCTTGTTCTCCAGTACTCCTGATGTTATTGCTATTCAGAGTACAGGCGGCATCCGTGTTGCAAGCTAGGTTAGGTTGCTGCAACATGCTAGGTTGGTTTCCCACTCGGATGCCCCGAGGCCGCCCCGTTTTGGTTCGGTGCTGTTCGCCCTCCTCCCTCCCTGTTCCCGGTTCCGGACTGTCTGCGGGTTTCGGGGTCGGGGCGGGGTTTAGTTGGGGCAGAGGCTCGGGCGGTTTTCGGGGGCTGCCCCATTCGGGTTGGGGGACGGAGGTTTTAGAGCCTGTTCCTCCAGCCAAGGCTTCTGGGGCTTACCAGCGGCCCGTTTCTTGCTGCCTTTCCCATGGACTCTTTCTTTTCTTTAAGGGCGGAGGGCTTGGAGGACGGCTCTGCCCCGGGGCCTCTGTTGCTGGTTCCCGGGGCTGTGGGGGATGCCTGCTAGCAGTTCTGGGGCGGTTTGCCCCTGCCGGGGTTTTTCTGCTTTTGGGCGGAGTTTTTAGCCCATCCAGTCTGCTTGCTTCCCACTTTTGCTGGCGTGTTTTGTCTCTTAGCGTCCAGCACAGCCCCTGCTGGCGGCCATTTTCGTCTGCCTGTTTCCCGGCGTGGCCACCAGGGCGGCGTTGCGGTTTGTTTACATACGCCTGGGTGTGCGAGCGAGCGTCTGGGGTGAGTTTTTCACCCTTTTTTCAGGGGGTTTTCTTCTCCTGTTGTCGTTTTTTTTTTGCTTTTCTGGTTTTTTCTGCCCGTTACTGTTCCTTTGGGTGTTTATTTCCACCGGGCTTCTGGGCCCATGGGTTTGGGCTCAGTGTTTCTGGCTGTTAGGCTTGCTCCCACACCTTGTCCCTCGGTTTTCGGTCTGTTCTGACTGTTTCCCAGAGGGTTCTGTATGGGGGCTGCGCTTGCCTTTTGTGGTGTTCTCCGCCGGCAATTGTGGTGGTTTGGCTTCCCCCTGGTTCGATTCTGGGTTCCTTTGGGTTCTTTGGTTTCGTTCCAGAGGTTTCTTCCTCTTGGGCCCCCTTTTTGTGGGTTCAGGGGGCTTTGTTTCCTCATGTGACCTGGTTCTGCCTTCTGGGGTTCCGGGGTCTTCCTGGCTTGCAGACTGCTCTTTTTGGGTCTAGGCACATGTTGTTGTGCTGGGCCTTTGGGGTTTTGCTGTCGAGGTGGGCCTTTTGATGCAGTTTAGTGCCTTCTTTGCCTAGCCGGTGTGGTGCTCTGCCCACTGGTCGGCAACTTGTACTTTACATTTACATTGTATGTACTCGCCTCGTTGTGCTTGCGGGGGTTGAGCTTTAGCTCTTTGGTCCCGCCTCTCAACCGTCGTTCAACAGGTGTACAGGTTCCTGAGCCTGTTGGGCTCTATCATCCCTACACTATAAACTGTGTAGGGAGTCAGCCTCCGCCACATTGCTTCCTAATGCCTGGGTGTATGCTTGTGCATGTGTACGCTGTGTGTGTGTGTGCATGTGTATACATGTCATATCTTGTTTGTGTATATGTATATGCATAATGTGTATGTGTACTTTTATTTATATTTTTTTTTTTCTCTGTTGGCGGGGTGCTGGGGGAGCAGCTTGCTCTATTGCCTCTCGCATGGTCCCGCTGTTGGTGGGCGCTTTGCGTCGTCTTCCGGCCTCTGGTGGCATCGGTGACGGCTTCTCCCCCTTTGGGGGGTTCAGAGCTGGCGGGGGGGGCTTCTTCCCCTGCGTTTCGTCGTGTCATCTTCGTGGGTACGTTGGACGTGGTCGGTCCGTCCCATCCTTCTGGGGTCCGGCTTCTGTTGGGGGCCGGGTGCCTGGATGGTGGCCCTGGACCTCCAGGTCACCTCTTGGCGCGTTCCTCCCAGGTTTTTCTGGGTCTGGCACGGTTGGTGGTGGGGCTTCAGGCTGGCTGCTTTTGTTGCCTGCCCTATTTTGTGCTGAGCACTTTGAAATTTTTGCATCTTTCCCGGATCTTGGTTCCCTGTCTGTGTCTGAGATTCGGTGTATGGCCTACCTCGACGTCTGGCTGGTGTGGGCTCCCAGTCAGTCCGCATGTCTGCTCGCCAGGGGTGTGGTTCCTTCCAGATCGCCGGGTTTGGTGTCCTGGTGATCGGGAGGTTTTTCCATATGTTTCCATCCCGGGTTCGGGCCTGGTCCTTGTTTAGGGCTATTGGGCCACTCATTCTTTCCCTCCAGACGTGTTCCTGCAGCTGTGGTCCCGCCTTCGGCGGTGCATGAGACGGTCTCGGGTTGCTCAGCGGTTGCTTGAGCGGTTGTGCGGGAGTCTGAACTTCGCCGTGCTAGTCTACCCGCCGGGTCGGGTTTGGCTGCGGCGTCTGTTTTGGTTCCTTCGGGGATTTCCTTTCCGCCTCTCTCGCGATCGTTGGGTTCTCCCTCCGGGGGTCTTTTGTCGGTTGCTGCGTCACCGGCTTCCTCTTCGGGGTTTTTCAGGGTTCGGTGCCTTGGCGCCTTCCCGAGCCCTCGCTCGTTGTGTTCACGGACGCGTCGTCTCTTGGCTGGGGCTTTGTGACCAGTGCTCACCAGGCAGGCCAGGGACGGTGGGGTTCGTCCTTCCATCGGGCTCACAGCACGGTTCGGGAGTTCGCAGCTGTCTGGTTCGCGCTTCGGAGGATTCGGGTCGCTCGGGGATCGCCCTTTACCTCCGTTTGGACTGTACTCCAGTGGTTCCTTGCCTGAACCGCGGGGGTTCTCTTCAGTCCTTAGCTCTTGGGGTTGGTCCCTGCGAGTGGTTCGTCTGCTGGATTCCCGGGGTTTGGCTCTCCGTGTGGTTCACGTCCGGGGAGTGTCCAACGTTCTGGCGGACGGTCTGTCTCGCTCCCCTGTCCACGGGGTGGACGGTCGACGACGACTCGTTCGTTGGATCTGCCAGACGTACGGTCTCCCAGATGTGGACCTCTTCGCGTCGGTGTGGTCTCGGCGTCTCCCGATGTGACGCCTTCCCCGACTGCGCAGCGTTCGCGGTGGATGCCTTTCGGCGGGACTGGTCTAAGGGGGTTCCCTGTACCTCTTCCCTCCGGTCCAGCTGTTGCTTCGGGTTCTGGTTCGTTTGGAGACATTCCCAGGGAGAGTACTCCTTGTGGCCCATTGGTGGCCGGCCCGGCTTTGGTTTCCGGTGCTGTTGACTCGGTGCCCGAACCCGGGACGTTTACCGCGGCTCCGCCTCTTTCAGCAGGT
The DNA here is from genome assembly GCA_020271785.1 of Procambarus virginalis. Lineage (NCBI taxonomy): Eukaryota > Metazoa > Arthropoda > Malacostraca > Decapoda > Cambaridae > Procambarus > Procambarus virginalis. Next base: position 55,398 of record WNGS01157803.1, read on the forward strand.
CGGTCCGATCTGGTACGGGGCTGGTTCGACCTTCTCCTCTGCTCTTCGCGTCTGGGTTTTTTGACGCGGGTGTATCACCAATTCTATGGTGATCAGGTGGCTTCGTTGATGGTGTCCCACCTGAGAGCTTCGTTTCGGCGACAGTATGGATTTCCTGGCGTTCTTTTCGCCATTTTCTGGCTCTTTGTAGGTTGTCTTTCTTTCGGATCAGGTTTTGTCCTTTCTTTCTTGGCTTGTTCAGGACGGTCGATTGATGCCTGATACTGTCGCCTCGTCTCGTGCGGCGCTGGCGGAGCTGCTCAAGCTAGCTTTCGGGGTCGACGTTACATCCGCCCCGTTTCGTAAGCTTTCCTGTGCTATGTTTCACCTCCGGCCTGCTCATGCGCCTCCTGAGCCGTCCTGGTCCTTGGACCGGGTACTCTTCTATCTTTCCTCTCCTCGGTTTGTGGTGGCCCCTTCGGTTCCTGATTATTTTTCCCAGGCTTTGTTTTTGTTGGCGTTGGCCTCTGGGGGCCGGGTAGGGGAGCTTCATGCCCTCCTCCGGCGCAGGGGTTTCTGCTCTTTTGGTCCTGGGGGTAGGTTTGTCCGTTTGCAGCCTTCGCCTTCTTTTCTGGCGAAGAACGAGACGGCTGCTTTCCGGAGGGGTCCGTGGGTCATTGATGCTTGGTTGGTTCGGCCGGGGGTGCATCATGTGTTGTGTCCAGTTGCGGCACTTCGCCGTTGCTTGCGCGCTTCGGCCGGTATGGCTGGGGATGCGCTTTGGGTTGATCCAGTTTCCCTCGTTCCCTGTTCCAGGGTTCGGGTCTCCCAGGTTGTCTGCAGGGTTATTAAATCTAGCCAGCCTGCGGTCTATCCTCGTGCCCATGCCGTTAGGAAGTTTGCGGCTTTGGCTGCTGTGTTGGTAATATGTCTTGGGCACATATTCGGGCGCGTGGTTTTTGGAATCGAACAGGGTCCTGGCCGCCCGTTATTTGGTGAACGTCCGTGCTCCTCGGCGTTCTTGTGTTGCTTTGGGTCGCAGGTTGCAGCCAGTTGTCTCGACTTCGCGTTGAGGAGTTTGTGGCCGCCGCCTCCCGGGTACGTCCCCTTTTTTCCTTCTCTTTGGGTAATTAGCTCCAGGGAGCCGTAGGGGCTCCCCACAGAAAACCAGCGTTGAATGTAATGAAACGCCATTTTCTGGGTGAGCCCCGGAGGCTCCCTGGCTACCCTCCCTCCCGTCCGGTCGGCGGATTTTTCGCGTTGGTTGAAGCCTAGTTTCCGAACTGACGGCAGCCGGCGCGGTGAGGTCCGGGGCCCCCCCTCCCCCTCCCGGGGAGGGGAGGGCTGCGCGGACAACCGGCGCGGCAGTAAAGTGATTGTTTGATTGTTTTCCTTGTGATTGTAGGGAGTTTTTCTACCTCTCTGTTCGGTTTGTTGTAGTTTTCTACCATGTGGGGTTTGTTTTGTTACGCCTACCTTTCTGGGTGCCTAACCCCGGTCGATGGCAGATAAGGAAAACCCCCAACTATATGGGGTTTTCCAGGGCCATTGCTCCCTGAAACCTCTCTGAAGGGGCCAGGTTCTGGCGCTGGTCCCTGGTAGGTCTGAACTCCATAGCTAGTGTCCCGGTCTAACATAACATACATTAGCCCGATAAGCTCCAGGGAGCCTCCGGGGCTCACCCAGAAAATGGCGTTTCATTACATTCAACGCTGGTTTTTCGTCCATTTCAATGTTTTCCGCACACATTCGATAGTGCCAACCATCATTTCAGATTTATCAATCAAATACATGTTGTTATTATAGTCAAGAACACAATCTGGGTTATATACTGGTTCTTTCGTTGCACAGTTCACCTTGCCACTGTTCACCATTGTACCCTCTTGAACGGTTGTCAGCATGTTCACTTCTCTCTTGTCTTTCCACCGAACCGAGAGTATTTAATCACATTTCCATAGCTGGCACTCACCAACTGCAAGTCTATCGTCAAACACTGGCATTTCCCTTCTTCGTGCCTTTACTGTGCCAACCAATCTGGTTCTATTTTCAATATTGAAGAACCTAGCTAGCAATGGACTTGTATAGTAGTTATCTGTGTATAAGATGTGGCCCTTGTTCATCCATGGTCCCATCAGTGACTTCACCACACTATCCAAGAAACCATGTTCATCATTACCGGGAATGTCTACATCGCTAGCTGAATACAGAATTATGTGTAACACGTATCCTGTTTCACAGTCACACAGTACAAAAATTTCAATCCAAATCTGTTTCGTTTGGTGGGAATATACTGCTTGAATGAAACACATCCTTTGAAAAGCACAAGGGATTCGTCAGTCACCAGCTTCTGTGCTGGTACATAAAAATCTCTGAACTTTCCAATCACTTCATTCATATAGTGCCTCACTCGCTAAAGTCTATCATTCTCTGCCCGATCCTCATTACTTGCAAAATGCAGACACCTGAGGAGTATCTGAAACCTGTCTCGGGACATATATTTCCTGAAGAAAGGTGTTGGAATAGACAGATCTTTGCTCCAGTAATCTGTGATAGCGTGTTTGACACAGTGCTTCATCAACATAAATATTGCTAAAAACACATACATTTCACCTACAGTGGTGGTTTTCCAATGTTGCAATCGTGAAAATTCTGTTATCTCTTTCCCAATGAGATGAGCCTCATGAAGGTTCGTTTGGTGTACAATATATTCCATGAGCGGCTCATCATAGAATGCTGTAAAATAATCCAATTCACACATATCCTCTCCATTATCAGGGAAAAGCTCTGTAATCCCAACGTCTTTATTGTCAAAGGCAGGAATTCGAGGAATAAAACTAGCACCATCGCTCCACACTAGTACACCTGGTGTCCTGCGAGACGCAACAGGGGCACAACAGCGATACGATGCTCACCGTGGACCAGGAGCTGAAGCCCGTCTATGCACAGTACGGCCGCTACGTGCACGTGAGGTGGAAGCACGTGAACATGAGGCTCTTGGTGCCTCGTGTTGGTCCATGTGGTGGCGCTTGGCTGGGCGAGACGCTGCTGATGTGATAAATTCTCGCCCAGTAACACCACTGGTACTGGCACCAGGCTTGATAACACTATGTTCTGATTCCACTTCACTAAAACCAGAAAAAGTCACCTTCCTCTGAATCGTCACCAAAAATATCCTCAGACTCTAAATAAGCACAGGAACTGTGTGGTTGTGGGTGAATTGGAGTAGACACTAGGCGAGGTGGCATGGATGAGCATATAGGCCTCGCCATGGGAGGCGGCTGTATCTCATTTTCACTGTTCATGCAACTATCATCGGTCAATTGTTTGTAGTCTTTATCAATGTCAGAGTCATCAAAATCCCTTTCCTCACCATTAGAAAATAAATCACTGGTTATTTGCTCTTGGATGAGTGATTGTGTGGTGCGCACCCAGGAAGCATTCGGCCGTGCGCTCAACATGGCTGCTGGGGATGCCTCCCACGCGATGGTAGCGTGAGCTGGATTTTTTTACAAAATGGCGGCTGTTTACTATAGCCCCTGGGTAGCATATGGGGGCCCCCTCTAATAAAAAATACTAAAAAGTAAAAAATAAAAATAATAAAAAGTTATAAAATAGTATCCACTCAATTTAACGGCCTCTTTTATACCGATCTGCCGGTAATAACGATTGGTTGATGAAGATGATTATAGATTGGGTTGGGATGGTGGTTGGGATTATGGATTATGGGTTGGGATGGTGGATTGATGAACGACCCACCCCCCCTCACTCCTGCTCTCCCCCACACCCCCACTTCTTGCCTCTCTTCCCTCAAGACCGTTCTGGGAAATGGTTCAGTAGATTACCAGCCAGCCAGAGACAGCCTTGGAAATCTCCATCTAATACAATAAAGCATTCATGAAACAAATATTTTATAACTTTTTATTATCATAATAATTTTTTTTTTTTTTTTTTTTTTTTTTTTTGAGATATATACAAGAGTTGTTACATTCTTGTACAGCCACTAGTACGCGTAGCGTTTCGGGCAGGTCCCTGGAATACGATCCCTGCCGCGAAGAATCGTTTTTTCATCCAAGTACACATTTTACTGTTGCGTTAAACAGAGGCTACAGTTAAGGAATTGCGCCCAGTAAATCCTCCCCGGCCAGGATACGAACCCATGACATAGCGCTCGCGGAACGCCAGGCGAGTGTCTTACCACTACACCATGGAGACTGCAAGTTATTACTAAACAAAATATGTAACCAAAAATTTATATGATGTACATTCAAAATTTAAGAAACAAATCTGGTTAACTGGGTCAAGTGTGTTAGGCTTATCAGAGTGAGCCGGTCCCTTCCCAACCACCGACCCTCCTCCCCCACCCCTTCCTCTACATCCCATAGACACTCTGCTTCATCTCAACTCAACACCCATCCCTCCATCCCTATATAATGCATGTATATAGTGTAATAACACCACAAACAGTATACTTGAAGGATTAATGTTAGTGCATCTGGCCTTTAACCCCTTAACTGCGTTGCCTTCAAATATGACACCCCCGCAGTGCGCAGGAAATAAAATCTCAGGAAAAAATTATTTTTTCTTTTTAAAATGTCAGAAACCGTTCCCTCAGTATGGGTATGTAGAAAAAAAAAATCGAAATTGTACTTACTTTGGCAGCTATGGGGTCCGTAAGTTGGGGCGTACCGTCATCATTCCCTGTTCGCCCGTGACATACGCTCCCGGGGCCAGTAGGGCGTCCGGGGCGGGGTGCGCGAGTTGCCGCGAATATATTTTCGTTCATTATTTTCGCACAGTTCCAAATACATTTTATTTGTTTTTACGTGCTAATCCTATGTATAGTGAACACGTACACTATATTATGGCAGTAAAACATCTGTACTGTCCAAAGACACTGTGTTACGTGCATGACACTTGTGTACACATATGCAGCACACATTTACTATGTATCATGCTAATTTATGTATATATACAATCTATTTACACACTATATACATTCACCATCAACACATTCAGAACATCGCATAGCAGCTGCTTCGTATGGGCCAATAGCAGCTGCCTCATATGGGCCAACAGCAGCTGCCTCGTATGTGCCAATAGCAGCTGCCTCATATGGGCCAATGGGCAGCAGCTGCCTCGTATGGGCCAATAGCAGCTGCCTCGTATGGGCCAATAGCAGCTGCCTCGTATGGGCCAATAGCAGCTGCCTCGTATGGGCCAATAGCAGCTGCCTTGTATATGCCAATAGCAGCTGCCTCGTATGGGACAATAGGAGCTGCCTCATATGGGCCAATAGCAGCTGCCTCATATGGGCCAATAGCAGCTGCCTCGTATGGGCCAATAGCAGCTGCCTCGTATATGCCAATAACAGCTGCCTCGTATGGGCCAATGGGAGCATTTGGCCATGAACACATTCAGAACACCTCGAGTGAGAGCAGCCACACCCAGCCCGTCTCCCTCACTCCAACATCTTACTCGCCAACATTGCTCCTCCCACCATACTGTTATAGTTCTTATTACACATGTTCTATATACCTATCTACATGTTTTATTTACCAGAACTATGCAAGTAAGGCGGTATTGTGTCCAATCAGTACAGTGGCCACCATACACTGCATGAAAAATCACACAGCAGACGACGCTACGATTACGTCACCTCCCTCACCAAAATAGCTCCTCTCAACATTCTCCTGTTGCTGTTCTTACACTATATACACACACTATATATACCCATGTACATATGTTTTGCCCATAGCAAACCACTAAGCTAGTATGGTGAGCAAAACAAGAGTGGCTGCCACACACACACAATGAGGCTACCTCAATTCTCGCCCTCCCTCCCTCACCAAAATTCCTCCTTCCACAATACTACGCACAACGCTAATTATAACCACAATCCTGGTCACTATTTCCTGTAAATGAATAATTGACCACATGTTTATTTTGAAAAGGAACCTAAGAAATCATTTGAAGATTCCTAGATGAACGAAATAATGCTGTGGTGCTGTGGCTAGTGCTGTGAACATCGTGAACAGCATTGAATCACTGATATTTGAACATTGTACCCAGTCATTATCACACTGAGGCTCTTCTATAACACTATCATAGCTAAATAATACAAGTTATATATATATTTTGACATTATTAGGTGATGCTGTGGTCACACGCTGAACAGCAGTGCTGTGCGCTCATGCTGCGAGCGCCAGCCTTGGTTACTCAATCACTACTGAGGCTCCCACACCGGGAATGTGGACCACGATTTTTTTTAAAGATGGCGTCTGTTTACAAGAGCCCTGAGGAAGCTGATGTGAACCCGTGTAGCCGCGGGAGTTTTGAATGGAACGTGAAAAATACAAATACCCGGAGGCGCGTTGCGCAAACCAGATGTGAGCCTGCAGGCGCCTTGCGCAGTTAAAGGGTTAACCTTTGAGGGAGGGAGGGAACATCAGTTGTGTGTGGCCACCTGTTACTTTTTGTCGTCACCATACAAGATTAGTGGTTCGCTGTGGTGAACACAAATGTAGATACTTATATATAATGTGCATACATAGTGTAATAACAGCAAAAGAAGTGTTGGGAGAAGCCATGTTGGTGAGGGAGGTGGCGTCATCTTCCTGACTTGTCATGCTGTGTAAGGGTGGCCACTATGCTCTTTGTGCACTATGCCAGCTTAGATGAACAGTTATGGTAAACAAAACATGTAGATAATTATATATAATGTCTGTATGTAGTGAATAAAGGCAAAAACAATATGGTGTGAGGAGGATGCTGGCGAGTGAAGAGTTTTTGAGGGAGGGAGTGGTAGCGAGGGGCTGGCTGGCCACTCCTCAATACTTTTTGACTCACAATATCAACTTGGTGGTTCGTTATGGTGAACGAAACATGCAGATACTTATTTATAACCTATGTATATAGTGTAATAACCAGAAAAATTATTTGTTTATTGTTTTATGAACATAATAATTGAATCAATAATATGCACACCTTAATTTTGAGTACAGTGATGACACCCACAGGCGTGCCGTGCCTGTGGGTATCAAAGGCCAAATAGCCCTTAGCAGCTTGGAGGTTAAATTCACCAGCTATATTATTGAGAATCATTCTTAATACATCAATCTTTGAACTGTAAACAACATAAAAACATTTCCCTTGAACCATCTTAATTATCACTACTAAAACAGAGTAAATATAGGCCCCACTTTTCACTTCTTGACGATATCTGGACAAGACTACTGAGGCATCAGTGGGAAGGAGGCCAGTCAGTTGCCATTTAATTTAACAACAATCCCGCTAGGGAAAATCTAGCTGCAATAATTTACCCTTAGACCAGTGTTACGGGACTGATAGTGTTCCCGTTATCAACACCAACTACGTTTACTATAAGGGAAGTGTTCTAGCCGAAACCCATTATAAATCCCCACATTCCTAGCCAGTTGAGTAGGTAGATTAGGGTGACCCAGTTAGGATATGAATCGAGACACAAAACAAGGTGATTATTATTAACCTCATCTAATAAATTATACCAATATTTTCCCCCATATAGCTGTCATATAGGTTATTACTATATAATAACCTTTGACAGGTGTGTGCCCTTTGACAGGTGTAATTGAAGTAAGAGAAGAAGCAGAATATAATTACCTAGTACACCAGTACATGTGTTGAAGCCAGCCTCAACCACAAGGAGTGTTCATCTGTATTCTTATTGGTTGTCTAGACCAAAATCAGCCATACAAGATAAGCTGTAGTTGTGTTAATTTTAATTACTAATATATGTAGTCTAATACTGTAGTGAATGTCTACTAATCAATAATTTATATTGATAACTATATATATATAAACCATAATCCAACCGAATGTGTAGGAAAGCGATTTGTGGGACATTTTAAATCATACAGTCCACTTCAAACTTCATACAGTTGCTATTGAAAAATATAAATTAATGCAAAATATAAATTACTATATAAATTAGTATAAACTTAATAATATAAAATCACACAGGTCATTTCCCTACACTGCTAACTGGTTATCCCAGAGCTACCAAGCAAACAAATTAAAAGGTGACCCCATTCGACGTGTGCAATCACGGGAACTTAGCGAAGGGCCATCAAAATCATACAAGTGGTCCTAAAGCCACACCAGGCAGACCCCCACCAGACAAAACAAAACAAAAAACAACAAAAAACAACAAAAGCGCAACATCTCCAGGGAAAAGAACTGGTCGCTATGCATATATCAGCCAGCTGCACAGTATCTTGCGCCCCAACCAGCGACGACACTGCCTCCTACCCAAGGACATTCCCAGCTGAACCCCAAGGGTCGGTAATCACCAAGCAGCAAAGCAACCACACGGAGGTAGCCTCCCTAGCGGCTTGTGGAAGATAAACTAAGCCGCAAGGGCAGTACTTACAGGGCACCGAGGGAAGGTGTCCGTATGTGCATGCAGCTCCAGTACTCTTGTGTTATTCCTGACTCGCACACAACTACACAGAAGAACAACACCACTATGGGCAGCACCGCTCAAAAGGATGGAGCCTTTTGGATGGAGTCGATCGACCGCTACCAGTCACAAGCGATTGGGAGAGTTCTGCTTGCTAGTTTGGCTTTCGGTTGCAATTTTTTAACCAGCTGTAGTTTGTTTTGGAATTCCTACCTTTCTGGGTGCCTGACCTGGTAGATGGCAGACATAGACTGCTTCCAATTACACAGAGGTGTCTATAGGCCATTGCTCCTCGTACCCCTCTGAGGGGGCCAGGTTCTGGCTTGTGGTCCCTGGTAGGCCTAGAAATCCATCGAATGACTGTTGCCATAGTCTAACATATACACATCAACCCAGTATAGCCTCAGGAGCTGAAGGGGCTCTCCACAGAAAATAA
>WNGS01157803.1:69518-87702 GCA_020271785.1 Procambarus virginalis
GCCAGGTTCTGGCGCTGGTCCCTGGTAGGTCTGAACTACATAGCTAGTGTCCCGTCTAACATAACATACATTAGCCCGATAAGCTCCAGGGAGCCGTAGGGGGGCTCCCCACAGAAAATTCTATTTTTTTTCTAAGATTGTTAGTATGATCACTGGAAAAATAATATAAAAATCATAGGTGATATATTTTGGATGCAATCTCTTTGGTCTCTTCCAGCCAAGCTGTCAGGCGGGAGTTGCCACAAGTATTATTGCCTAATTATTTCAATGTCTCTTGATGTACTTGGCCGCCCTTGGGGTCAGCTGTTGTTTTTTTCTTGCCCTTGTTTGTCTCTGGGTAGGGGGGGAGTTTTCGACACTGGCAGGGGCGCGGGGTACTGCGCTAGTTTTCACCAATTACAGCGGCCGGCTCTGTTCCGCCTGGGTACGTTGTCCTCTTGCGGGTTTTTCTTTTGTTTTTGTTTTTGCCAGGTGGGGGGGTCTGCCTGTTGGTCCCCTTCGCTGTTTTGGGGTAATTCTCCACTTTGTCTATTGGTGGTACTCCCTGCTTGGCCCCCGTGAGTGTACACGTTCCGGGGGTTCAGCTTATAGCAGTTTGTTGGTAGTTTTGGGTGCCGGTTAGCAGTACCCTGCCTGGGCTTCCCTTAGCGTGTTATCAAAGATAAGGGCCCTGGAAAACCCCACGGGGGCTACGTGGTCCGATGGATGTGATCCCTGAGTCCCCTCTCGCGTCCTGCGAGTTTGTCGGTTGCTCTGTCCCCCTGTCTCCGGGGGACACTCACCGGTTTTGCCTCCGCCATGCTGCCTGTTGGGTCGGTGACTGTTTTGACCCTGAGTCGTGCGACGTGTGTTGTCTGTACGTTCTCCAGTTCACCCAGGCTACTGCGCCTGATATGCGGGTGACGGCAGCTGAGGCGTTGCATGCTTGCTTTAGGTTGCTGCAACGTGCTAGGTTGGTCACTGCCCCGGATGCCCCGAGACTGCCCCGTTTTGGTTATAGGGACCCGGACTTGGGGGTGGGTGTCGCTTCGACACTGGTTCCGTCCGCCCCTCCAAGTCCTTCCCCTTCTCCTGCTCGTTCGGTCCCCCCCCCCCTTGCTGCCGGCTCCTAAACGTCTGAGGGTTTCTGAGCCGGGGCTGGGTTTAGTCGGTTGTGAGACTCGGGCGGTCTCGGGGGTGTCCCCTTCTGGGCAGGGCGGAGGCATTCGAGCCTGGTCCTTCTGCCGAAGCTGTGGCCAGTGGACCCCCTTTGTTCCTGCTTTCTCGGCTGCCCCCACCTTTTCTTTGGGGGTGGGGGCTCAGGAGGACGGCTCGGCCTCGGACCCTCAAGGTGAGGTTCCTGGGGTTGGCTTGGGGGCCTTGGGGCCCGTTGGACCCCGCCGGGTTTTTTTGCCCTCCGAGCGGGGCTTAGTGTTACAAGAAGAGGGGTTCTCTTTCGCTCCCTCCACGTACGAATTGGATTTAGTGTCCACCCCTCCCCGGGTTCGGTTCCGTGATCCCGAGGGTTCTTCGGTTCCATCTTTCCGGAGGTTTCCCGCTCACCGTGTTTCTGCTTCGGAGGTGCGGGAGGCCTTGGCGGCTTACCTCTTGCGTGACCCGGATTATGCCTTCCTGGTGGATCCTCGTTCCTTTGTGTACGGATCCCCAGGTTCGTGCTGGTTTCGTTATGAGGTTCCGGAGTCGTTTGGTTGGCAGACTGCCCTCTCTTTTCGTTGGAGTCTTGGCACACGTTCTGTCGGTCCCGTGCACTTGAGTGGCGAGAGGTTTCCTTGGCGTTGCAGGTTTTCCTGGGGGGGCGCTTTTGAGCATTTGAATGCTTGTTTGTTCGCCCCTGCCCTTCCGCGGGATGTTGGTGTCATGCAGCTTCACGTGCAGGTTCCTTCCCTTTCGGCTGCCCTGATTGCGGAGGATTTGCGGACTCGTGGCCTGCTTGCTTCAGCTCTGCGTTTCTTTTCCCTCCTTGAGCTCTCCTCGGATTGGCTCGAGTTGGATGTGGGTGCGCTTGGGGCTGCTGCTGGGTCTAGTGCGCTGCCCTCAGCTGTGCGGGCGTCGTCTGCTTTGTTGAAGCTCTTCGCGCCAGTCCTGCGTGATGCGGTCTCGCGGTTCTATGCTTCTCGCCTCGCGTGTCGTCAGGCGGTGCTGGCTTCCTCCTTGGAGTCCGCCTGGGCCCTGGCTCTTCGTTTGTCCTCGCCCTTTTGCCCGTTGCTGTTTGCAGAGTCTGCTGTAGGGCAGTATCTGCAGGCGGCCTCGGTCAGTTGTCGGCCTATGTCGGAGTTGTTGTTGCTCCGGGGGCTCGTGGGGGCCTTCCCGGAAGGGTCGTGCCAGGGCTCGGGGGTCTTTTCGTCGGGGTAGGCCATTGGTGCCAGATTCGGGGCTGGCGGCGCCTTCGGTTCTGGCTGTTGCTGGACGGGGTGGGACCCGTTCTGTTCGTCGCCTTGGTTCTCGGAAGGCGCGTCGGCCCTTTCGCGGTTCGCCCCGTTGACGGGGCGAGGGGGGGGCGGCTCGCCCGGTTTGCCCACGCCTGGTCCCACGATTCGTGGGCTTTTCGGGTTGTGTCGCGCGGCCTGTGGTGGCGTTGGGTGGCTCTTCCTCCCTCGGGGGGTTCGGGCCTGGCGGGGCAGGCCTCTTCTCCTGCGCTCCGTCGGGTCATCTCGGAGTGGGTTCGCTTGGGCGTGTCGAAACGACAGCGTCCCTCAGGTGGGTTTCCCGCCTGTTTTCAGTTCCGAAACGGGACTGTGCGGACTGCCGGTTCATTCTGGACTTGTCCCGTCTGAACCCGTGGGTTTTGTGCCCCTCCTTTCGGATGACTACTCTGTCCCAGGTCCGTCTTCTCTTGGAGAGGGGCGCTTGGATGGTGTCCCTGGATCTCAAGGACGCGTATTGGCACTTACCGGTTCATCCGGTATTCAGGGACTGGCTAGGTTTTGTGGTGGGGCGTCAGGGTTACCGCTTTCGTTGTCTTCCCTTCGGGTTGAATCTGGCACCGCGCATTTTTAACACGCCTTACTCGGGTCGTGGTGGCCCGCCTGCGTCTGCTAGGTGTTCGGGTGCTGGCCTATCTCGACGACTGGCTGGTTTGGGCTCGCAGCCTGTCCGAGTGTCTGCTCATCAGGGACTTGGTTCTTTCCCAGCTCGCCAGGTTCGGGTTCTTGGTGAACTGGAGGAAGTCCCATCTGGCTCCCTCTCAGGTTCGGTCTTGGCTGGGTCTGGTTTGGGACGCTCGGACTGCTTCCTTGTCTCTTCCTCCGGCGGCTCTCTTGCGCCTGCGGTCCCGCCTTCGCCTGTTTCTGAGGGGTTCCCGGGTCACGAGGCGGTTGCTCGAGAGTTTGTGCGGAAGCCTGAACTTTGCCATGATGGTCTACCCGCCGGGTCGGGTGTGGCTTCGTCGGCTGTTTTGGTTCCTTCGGAGCCGGCCCTTCCGCCTCTCTCGCGATCGTTGGGTTCGACCCTCGGGTGCCTTGCGTCGGTTGCTGCGTCGCCGGCTTCCTCTTCGGGTTTTTCGGGGTTCGGTGCCTTGGCGCCTTCCCGAGCCCTCGCTCGATGTGTACACGGACACGTCGTCTCTTGGCTGGGGTTTTGTGACCAGTGCTCACCAGGCCGGCCAGGGGCGGTGGGTTCCTTCCTTCCGTTGGGCTCACAGCACGGTGCAGGAGTTTGCGGCTGTTTGGATGTCGCTCCGGAGGATTCGAGTCGCTCGCGGATCGACGATCCGGCTCCATTCGGACTGCTCCCCGGTGGTTCATTGTTTGAATCGGGGGGGTTCGATGCGGTCCTTGGCTCTTTGGGGCTGGTCGCTTCGGGTGACTCGTCTGCTGAGTTCTCGGGGTTTGGCTCTCCTGGCGGTTCATGTCCGGGGGGTGTCCAACGTCCTGGCGGACGGCCTCTCTCGGTTTCGTCCCCTGTCTTCGGAGTGGACGGTCGATGCCGACTCCTTCCATTGGCTGTGCCAGATGTTCGGGACTCCGGACGTGGATCTCTTCGCGTCGGCGTGGTCGAGGCGTCTCCCGGTTTATGTGGCGCCCTTTCCCGACTGCAAAGCCGTCAGGGTCGACGCCCAGAAATCCAGCGTTGAATGTAATGAAACGCCATTTTCTGGGTGAGTCCTGGAGGCTCCTCGGCATCCCTCCTTCCCTACTGGTCGGCGGCGTTTTTTCGTTTTTTTTGACATCCAGCCTAAGAACTGAAGGTTGGGTCGCCGGCGGTGGGGTCTGGGGCTCCCCCCCTTCCCCCTCCCGGGGAGGGGGTTGCGCAGACGGAGGCGCGGCGACATGATGACGTCATGAGGATTAATTTTCGTTTGGGGAGTTCTGTTCGCCTGTTCGGTCTTCGGTCACAATAGTTTACCAGAATATTGGTTTGTTTTGGGGCGCCTACCTTTCTGGGTGCCTTTCCCGGTCGATGGCAGACATAGAATGCTCCCAATAATAAGGGAGGTCTCTATAGGCCATTGCTCCTCGTGCCTCTCTAGAGGGGGCCAAGTTCTGGCTCGTGGTCCCCGGTAGGCAAGAACTCCATGCATTGACTGATGCCAGAAAGTTATACATATCCATTCAGCCTGGATAGCTCCGGGGAGCCTCCGGGACTCACCCAGAAAATGGCATTTCATTACATTCAACGCTGGATTTTTTTTTTTTTTTTATTATTTTTTACCACAGACGTGGCCACACATTTACAATGCTAACCAGCATATATACATTTTCTTCTGTCCTCCATGGACAGGGTTAGAGATGTTTTAAACATATAATTCAAGGGTTTATTGATAAATCAACCACTGAAGGCGAGTCGGTGCTTTTAAAATGCTAAGCTAACCTATATACGTAAATACATAGATACACAGATTTACGTATGCCTTACATAAAGTGTTCGATGTGTCTTCTACACAGTGTCATTAATGTACATTTACAAAGGTGAAATGTAATTCTGATCAGCTTCCATACATACTTTATACCCATACACACATGCATTCACAGACATTTGTCTCATTCACTCTGACAGGGTGAGATAGCTGATAAAGAAACTAGTGTGCAATTAAGCACTTAATCACTGAAGGTGATTAAGGTGCTTTTACAAGCTCAGGTTATATAGTTACATCATATACATTGTATAATTAATCTATTACATGGTCAATCTTGGGTACAAGTCCAATATATCTTCAAGTGTTCCAGTACTCATATAGTAATTACAGAGTTCAGCATACCTTAGCCCAGGAGGGCAAAAGTCAGCCAGTATGGGACATTCTACAATATAATGTTCAAGAGAGTGCATGTTTTCTCTTTCACAAAGTTGACACATGGTGTACTCGACATTTGGGTTTTGAGAAAGCTGCCAGATACGTCTATATCCCAGGCGTATTCTAGCCACTATAACATCACATTGCCGGGTTCTTGTTCTATTAGTCCCATATGTGAATGTTTCCTCACGATATCTATCATAATATTTAATGCTACAACTTTCAGGTCTTTGTGAATTTGTTAGGTCGGTGAGATCTTCATTAGATATTTGTTTAAGTATTCTCTTTGTCACTGCTAATGAAATACCCATATCAATTTCTACCACTGGTTTTCTACAGGCTGTCTTTGCAAGCATATCAACAGTGTCATGCCTTGAGATGCCAACATGTGATGGTATCCATAGGAATTTAATTTCAAATCTGTTTTCTTTAGCAGCTAAAACATTCATTCGAATATCACTGACTATTTTCTGGGTGTCACTACTATGTGCGTTCAATGCCAGGAGTGCACTCTGCGAGTCACAGTATATAAGTCCACTGCCTTTGTCTTTTAAAAATTCAGTGGCAAGGTATATGCCTGCAAGTTCGGTTTGAGTTGTACTTGCCCAGTCATTGACGCGCTTCATTGCTGTATGTACGAGAGAAGATTGTTCAAATATATTACATGCACATCCGGTACATCGTCCACCCTCTTCTACAGAGCCGTCGGTATAGCACTGATACACATCGTTACCCATACTCTGAGTACTTTCAGTGATGCTTTTCAGTGTTAACTGTTTTAATAATGTAGAGTGCACACTATCTTTCTTGGGCGCATTTACAAAATCAACTGATAAATCCCAGTTATCCCATGGAGTAATTGGTTGATTAATCATTAGTTGAGTTGGGTACATATTTAATATTTTGATGGAGTTGGCTACCTTGTAGAACCAATATACATAATCAGATTTCGTTCTTCTTCTATAGACCTCAGGTGAGTGCAGCATATTAGAAAGTTTAGCTTGAAACTTCATGTGTTGCCTAGATCTACTCAATGCCTTCACGCCGAAAACTGTGCTAATAGACAAAATTCTCTCACTTATGGTAGGTAATTTTAACTCTGCTCTCATATTAACTATTCTCGTGGACTTTGGAGCCCCAAGGATGAGACGCATAGCTTCATTTTGCAAGGTTTCAAGAGATTTCAGCTCTTTGTCAGTATACAGTGTGAGATGTAGAGCATTGTAGTCAATCACAGAGCGTATAAATGATACATAAAACATTCTAGCAAGTCTCACGTTAATTCCATGATTGACACCAACAAGGACCCGCAAGGGCTTTAATCTCTCCCACAGTCTCCTCTTGAGAGAAGAAAGGTACCCAGGGTCGTTAATGGGGACACCAAGGTATCTGTAAGACTCGCAGTTTTCGAGTGCTCGCCCATCTATATGATAATTGGCTGGTGGGATACCACGTGGAATGAGGGCACGAGTTTTCTGTACAGAGATAAGGAGGCCACATTCCTCAGCTCTAGTAGCAAAAGCGTCGAGCAGAACTTGCATTCTAGGCTCGGAGGCAGCCTGTAAACATATATCATCAGCATAACAAATGACAGTGTCTTCATTATTAGTTGGAAGATCTTTAATAAGTTTATGCATCAGAACGTTGAACAACAGGGGGCTGAGGACCCCTCCTTGTGGAGTTCCCAGTTCAAAGTGCTCTCTGTGCTTTTAACACCATTAAACAAAACATATGCTGTTCGATTAGACAAATAGCCCTTTATCCATTTCAGTAATTTTCCTTGTATTCCCAGCTCGGCAAGCTGTTCCAGTATGATTTCTCTGTTTGCTGTATCAAAAGCTGCTGCTAGGTCGATGAAGACTGTTTGAGGGGAAGTTTCAATATGTGCGAAGTATTCAGCAAAACAGTGTTGTGTACTGAGCCCAGGCATAAATCCAAACAGTTAGGTGACAGGTGCCCCTGTATACGATACATGAGTCTGTTAAGAA
Organism: Procambarus virginalis; assembly: GCA_020271785.1. Classification (NCBI taxonomy): domain Eukaryota; kingdom Metazoa; phylum Arthropoda; class Malacostraca; order Decapoda; family Cambaridae; genus Procambarus; species Procambarus virginalis. The sequence goes on from WNGS01157803.1 coordinate 76,737, forward strand.
CAATACGTTCAAGCACTTTACAGACACACGATGTTAGAGATATGGGTCTATAATTATCTGAGTGTGGTTTGGGGATGGGAACAATGACACTCTTTGTCCAAGCATCAGGTAATACGCCTTCACGTAAACTCATTCTGTACAACACTAATAGTGGATTACCTGGTACGTGTGAGACTAATCTCAGTAGACTGTAAGTAATACCGTCCTCTCCAGGAGCAGTTGATTTTCCCATTTTTAGTGCATGATTTAATTCCCATTCAGTTACATCATTAAGGTCCGACACGTCAATAGCTGTACAGGCAAGATTGATGGTTCGTTGTCTGTTGGGGCATGTGTCATTAAGTTTATGCTGTATGTTAATTGGAAGTGAGTCATAGCTTGATGTTAGTGCCCATTGATCAAGGAGAATGTTTGCTTGTTCTAGTGGGCTGTGGTGCAGTGGTTTGGTTGGGCTGCTTCTAGAGATTTTTCGTATCTTTTCCCAAACTTCAACAAGTGTTGTTTGCTCATTTATACTTTGTAGGAACTCTCCCCCCCAGAAATGACCAGGATTCTGATAATAGCTGGATAGTGGTGATAATTAGCGCTGTGCTCTATGGTGGGAGGGGTAATGCTGAGGGAGGGAGAGAGGTGGAGTCGTCTTCTCTGTGTGAGCACCTTTTAGTGACTGGACTTACCAAACCAGCTTAGTGGTTCGTTATGGTGAACACAAATGTAGGTTCTTATATATATATATATATATATATATATATATATATATATATATATATATATATATATATATATATATATATATATGTCGTACCTAGTAGCCAGAACTCACTTTTTGGCCTACTATGCAATGCCCGATTTGCCTAATAAGCCAAGTTTTTCTGAATTAATATATTTTCTTTATTTTTTTTCTTATGAAATGATTAAGCTACCCATTTCATTATGTATGAGGTCAATTTTTTTCATTGGAGTTAAAATTAACGTAGATATATGACCGAACCTAACCAACCCTACCTAACCTAACCTAACCTATCTTTATAGGTTAGGTTAGGTAGCCGAAAATGTTAGGTTAGGTTAGGTTAGGTAGGTTAGGGTGTCGAAAAGCAATTAATTCATGAAAACTTGGCCTACTAGGCAAATCGGGCCTTGCATAGTAGGCTGACAAGTGCGTTCTGGCTACTAGGTACGACATATATATATATATATATATATATATATATATATATATATATATATATATATGTATCGTGTGTATAGAGTGTAATAAGAGCAATAGGAGTATGTTGGGAGCAGCCATTTTGGTGAGGGAGGGGGCATTGTCTGTATGGCATGTCATGCTGTGTACTGGTGGCCACTATGCTCTTTGGGTACCATACCAACTTATTTGTACAGTTATGGTGAATAAATGATGTAGATAATTTTATGTAATATGTGTGTATAGTGTAATAACACCACAAACAGTATTGTTGAGGGAGAAATATTAGTGCTTGTGGCCTTGAACCAGTGAGGGAGGCAGCCACCAGCTGACTGTGTGTAGCTACATCTCTTATTGCCTGAACTCACCATAGAAGCTTGGTTGTACAGCTATGGTAAATAAAACATACAGATACTTTTATATAATGTGTGTGTGTAGTGTAATAATACCACAAATAGTATGGTTGGAGGTGGAATGTTAGTACTTTTGGCCTTGAACAAGTGAGGGAGGGGAGGGAGCGTTACCCGACTCCTTGTGGTGACTTGTGTTATTGCCTGAACTCACAATACCAGCTTAGATGTACAGATAAGGTGAACAAAACATGTTGATATGAATATATAATGTCTGTATATAGTAAATAAAAGCAAAAACAGTATGGTGAGAGGAGAATGTTGGTGAGATGAGGTGAGGAAAGGAAGGGAGTGGTGGCTAGTGGCTGGCTGGCTGGTATGTAGCGGCCACTCCTTGTTGCTTTTTGACTCACCATATCAACTTAGTGGTTCGTTATGGTGACCAAAACATGCAGATACTTACATATAACTTGTGTATATAGTGTAATACGTGCAAAACTATTTGTTTATTATTTTATGAACATAATAATTGAATCACTAATATGCACACCATAATTTTGAGAATAGCGATGGTTCAAACATTTTATTATATAAATATATCACACTACACACTATTGAATAATATTACTGCAAAAAACTAAGAAAAATCAATCAGAGACATTGAAATAATTAGGTTTCCACCTCTAACGCTTGCGCTGTCAATGCATCTTTCTGGGGGAGCCCCGTCGGCTCTCCGGAGCTATCCAGGCTGATAGTGCTAATATTAGACTTTGGCATCAGTCAGTGTGAATGGAGTTGTTTAGGACTACCGGGCACCACGAGCCAGAACCTGGCCCCCTCAGAGAGGCACGAGGAGCAATGGCCTATAGAAACCCCAAGGCATTCTACATTTGGAGGCATTCTATGGTTGGAGGCATTCTATGGTTGGAGGCATTCTATGTTTGGAGGCATTCTATGGTTGGAGGCATTCTATGTTTGCCATCGACTGGGTCAGGCACCCACAAAGGTAAGCATCCCAAAACCAACCTTTATTCTGGTTAAGAAATTGCTACTGAGAGCCGAACTAGTGGACAGAACTCCCCAAACAAAAACGAGCATGATGTCACCACGCCGCTGTCTGCGTAGCTTTCCCCTCCCCGGAAGGGAAAAAGAGAAGCCTCAAATCCCTCATGCTGGCTACTCAAGACCCCAGTTCTGAGGCTGATGCGATAGGCTGAAGTCGTGTGCTCTGGCTCCGATTTTTATCTTCAGCTCTGTGCCTTTGAGGTGTGGTTGCTGTCTCATAGGGGGTGCAGGAGCCAGGAGTTATTCTTCAGTACTCGGGCTGCATGCACCTCGAGTTACCTTAACTAAGTGCCCAGTAAGTACTGCCCTTGGAACTTGGGGCTATCTTCCCCAAGTTCCTTGGGTTATGCCTCTGTTTGTTTGCTGCTCGGCTTTCGGCCACCCTTTGTGTGCTGGGGTGTTCTGGCTCCCTTGTTCGCCTTAGGGTTAGAGGCAGTTTGCACTAATAAGGGCGCAGGGTACTATGCAGCTAGTTTTCACCTACCATGGTGGCCAGCTCATTTCCACCTGGGTACATTGTCCTTGTTGGGTTTTATTTTTGTTTTTGTTTTCCCTGCCTGGTGGGGGGGGGGGGTCTGCTTTTGCTTGATTGCCCCATACCTGTTTATTGTACACTTATGTATTTCTCATGGTACCTTCTGCTAGGTCCCCATGAGTGTACATGTCCCAGGGGTTAAGAAGATTGTTGATAGGTGCCGGTTAGCAGTACCCTGCCTGGGCTTCCCTGAGCGTGTGTTCCGTCTTAGGACCCTGGGAATCCCGACAGGGATGCATGGGTCCGATGGATGTGACCCCTGAGTCCCCACCTCGCTTTGTACGAGTTTGAAGATTACTCTGTTCCCTTTTCTCAGGGTGACTCTCATTGTTTCTGTGGGGAGCCCCTATGGCTCCCTGGAGCTTATCGGGCTAATGTATGTTATATTAGACCGGGACATTAGCTAAGGAATTCAGACCTACCAGGGACCAGCGCCAGAACCTGGCCCCTTCAGAGAGGTTTCAGGGAGCAATGGCCCTGGAAAACCCCTTTGTGGTTGGGGTTTTCCTTGTCTGCCATCGACCGGGGTTAGGCACCCAGAAAGGTAGGCATAACAAAACAAACCCCACATGGTAAAAAAAAAACGAACAGAGGTAGAAACTCCCTACAATCACAAGGAAACAAACAAACAAGCAAACAAATTGCCGCGCCGATCGTCTGCGCAGCCCTCCCCGCCCCGAGAGGGGGGAGGAGGGGAGCCCCAGACCTACCGCGCCGGCGGCCAAGCTTCAGTTCGTTAGCTAATGTCAACCGGGATAGACGCTTCTCTGGCCTCAGTTTCCTAGGCGGTGTTTGCCTTGTAGGCCCCCGTGATTGTACACGTCGCGGGGGTTTTCAGTGTTATCATCTACCCTTTTGTTATGTTTGGGTTTCTTAACCGGTTAGCAACACCTTGCCCGGGTTTCCCGTAGTTGTTACCCCTACGGGCCCTGGAAACCCCTGTCTGGGCTCGGGGGACCATTGAATGTGTGTTCCGGGTACCAACCTGTCTTGTTGGTTGTTGCTGATCGTTGGTTGCTGTGCCCTTGTCTCCGGGTGACAGTTGCCACTTTTACCTCCGTCATGCTGCCTGTTGGGTCACTGACACCTTGACCCAGAGTCTTGCGAGAGATTTCTATGCTTGTTCTCCAGTACTCTCCTGATGTTATTACTGTTCAGAGTACAGGCGGCATCCGTGTTGCAAGCTAGGTTAGGTTGCTGCAACATGCTCGGTTGGTTTCCCACTCAGATGCCCCGAGGCCGCCCCGTTTTGGTTAGGTGCTGTTCGCCCCTTTTCCCTCCCTGTTCCCGGCTCCAGACCCCGAGCGGGTTTCGGGGTCAGGGCGGGGTTTAGTTTGGGTCGAGACTCGGGCGGTTTTCGGGGGCTGCCCCATTCGGGTTGGGGGACGGAGGTTTTCGAGTCTGTTACTCCTGCCAAGGCTTCTGGGTCTTACCAGCGGCCCTATCTTGCTGCCTTTCCCATGGACTCTTGCTTTTCTTTAAGGGCGGAGGGCTTGGAGGACGGATCTGCCCTGGGGCCTCTGTTGCTGGTTCCCAGGGCTGTGGGGGATGCCTGCTGGCAGTTCTACGGCGGTTTGCCCCTGCTGGGGTTTTCTGCTTTTGGGCGGAGTCTGCTTGCTTCCCACTTTTGCTGCCGTGTTTTGTGTATCTTAGAATCAGGCACAGCCCCTGCTGGTGGCCATTTTCGTCTGCCTGTTTCCCGGCGTGGCCACCAGGGCGGCGTTGCGGTTTGTTTGCATACTACATGTGCCTGGGTGTGCGAGCGAGCGTCTGGGGTGAGTTTTTTCACCCTTTTTTTTCATGGGTTTTATTCTCCTGTTGTCGTTTCTTTGCTTTTCTGGTGTTTTCTGCCCGTTCCTGTTCCTCTGGGTACGTTTGGGTGTTGATTTTACACCGGGTTTCCCTTTTTTGTCTGTTTTGGGTCTGGGCCCTTGGGTTTGGGCTCAGTGTCCCTGGCTGTTATGCTTGCTCCCACACCTTGTCCCTCGGTTTTCGGTCTGTTATGACCGTTTCCCACGGGGTTCTGTCTGGGGGCTGCGCTTTGCCTTTCTGTGGTGTTCTCCGCCGGCAAATGTGGTGGTTTGGCCTCCCCCTGGTTCGATTCCGGGTTCCTTTGGGTTCTTTGGTTTCATTCCAGAGGTTTCTTCCTCTTAGGCCCCCTTTTGTGGGTTCAGGGGGCTTTGTTTCCTCGTGTGACCCGGTTCTGCCTTCTGGGGTTCGGGGGCTTTCCTGGCTTGCAGACTGATCTTTTTGGGTCTTGGCACATGTTGTGGTTGTGCTGGGACTTTGAGGTTTTGCTGTCGAGGTGGGCCTTTTGATGCAGTTTTGTGCCTTCTTTGCCTGGCCGGCGTGGTGCTCTCTGCCCACTGGTCGGCAACTTGTACTTTTCTTTACAACGTATGTACTCACCTAGTTGTGCTTGCGGGGGTTGAGCTCTGGCTCTTTGGTCCCGCCTCTCAACCGTCGTTCAACAGGTGTACAGGTTCCTGAGCCTATTGGGCTCTATCATATCTACACTTGAAACTATATAGGGAGTCAGCCTCCGCACATTGCTTCCTCATGCCTGTGTGTACGCTTGTGCGTGTGTACGCTGTGTGTGTGTGTGTGTGCGCACATGTGTATACACGTGTAATTACCTAAGTGTAATTACCTAAGTGTAGTTACAGGATGAGAGCTACGCTCGTGGTGTCCCGTCTTCCCAGCACTCTTTGTCATATAACGCTTTGAAACTACTGACGGTCTTGGCCTCCACCACCTTCTCCCCCTAACTTGTTCCAACCGTCTACCACTCTGTTTGCGAAAGTGAATTTTCTTATATTTCTTCGGCATCTGTGTTTAGCTAGTTTATATCTATGACCTCTTGTTCTTAAAGTTCCAGGTCTCAGGAAATCTTCCCTATCGATTTTATCAATTCCTGTTACTATTTTGTATGGTGTGATCATATCACCTCTTTTTCTTCTGTCTTCTAGTTTTGGCATATTTAATGCCTCTAACCTCTCCTCGTAGCTCTTGCCCTTGAGTTCTGGGAGCCACTTAGTAGCATGTCTTTGCACCTTTTCCAGTTTGTTGATGTGCTTCTTTAGATATGGGCACCACACAACCACTGCATATTCTAGCTTTGGCCTAACAAAAGTCGTGAACAATTTCTTTAGTATATCGCCATCCATGTATTTAAACGCAATTCTGAAGTTGGAAAGCGTGGCATAGGCTCCTCGCACAATATTCTTTATGTGGTCCTCAGGTGATAGTTTTCTATCTAGAACCACCCCTAGATCTCTTTCTTTATCAGAATTCTTTAAAGATTTCTCACATAATATATAGGTTGTGTGGGGTCTATGTTCTCCTATTCCACATTCCATAACATGGCATTTATTAACATTAAATTCCATTTGCCAAGTGTTGCTCCATATACTTATTTTGTCCAGGTCATCTTGAAGGGCATGACAATCATCTAAGTTTCTTATCCTTCCTATTATCTTTGCCTTATCAGCAAACATGTTCATATAGTTCTGTATACCAACTGGTAGATCATTTATGTAGACAATAAACATCACTGGTGCAAGAAATGAACCCTGTGGTACTCCACTTGTGACATTTCTCCAGTCTGATACATTGCCTCTGATTACTGGTTACCTTGAGGTTACCATGAGGAGCTTCCGGGGCTTAGCGTCCACGTGGCCTGGTCGTCGACCAGGCCTCCTGGTTGCTGGACTGATCAACCAGGCTGTTGGACGCGGCTGCTCGCAGCCTGACGTATGAGTCACAGCCTGGTTGATCATGTATCAACTAGGAACTGCCCTCATTTTTCTATCGGTCAGAAAATTTTTCATCCATGTTAGAAACTTACCTGTCACCCCTCCAATATTTTCCAGTTTCCAGAACAACCTCTTATGTGGAACTCTGTCAAAAGCCTTTTTTAGGTCCAGACAGATGCAGTCAACCCAACCATCTCTTTCCTGTAATATCTCTGTGGCTCCTTACCTTGAGGATACCTTGAGGTGCTTCCGGGGCTTATCGTCCCTGCGGCCCGGTCATCGACCAGGCCTCCTGGTTGCTGGACTGATCAACCAGGCTGTTGGACGCGGCTGCTCGCAGCCTGACGTATGAGTCACAGCCTGGTTGATCAGGTATCCTTTGGAGGTGCTTATCCAGTTCTCTCTTGAACACTGTGAGGGATTTGCCAGTTATGTCCCTTATGTGTAGTGGAAGCGTGTTGAACAGTCTCGGGCCTCTGATGTTGATAGAGTTCTCTCTCAGAGTTCCTGTTGCACCTCTGCTTTTCAACGGGGGTATTCTGCACATCCTGCCATGTCTTCTGGTCTCATGTGATGTTATTTCTGTGTGCAGGTTTGGGACCAGCCCCTCTAATATTTTCCACGTGTAAATTATTATGTATCTCTCCCGCCTGCGCTCAAGGGAATACAGATTTAGGCTCTTAAGTCGGTCCCAATAGTTTAGATGTTTTACCGAGTGGATTCTAGCAGTAAAGGACCTCTGCACGCTCTCCAGGTCAGCAATTTCACCAGCAGTGAAAGGGGCTGTCATTGTGCAGCAGTACTCCACTCTAGAGAGCACAAGCGTTTTGAAAAGTGTCATCATCGGTATAGCATCTCTAGTGTGAAAAGTTCTTGTTATCCAACCTGTCATTTTTCTTGCAGTTGTGACGGCTACTTTATTGTGTTCTTTAAAGGTAAGGTCTTCCGACATGAGTACACCCAGATCCTTTACATTGCCTTTTCGTTCTATGTTATGATTTGCCTGAGTTTTGTACGTGGTTTCCGTTTTTATATTTTCATTTTTTCCATAGCGCATGAGCTGGAACTTGTCTTCGTTAAACACCATATTATTTTCTGTAGCCCATAGAAAGACCTGATCTACATCTGACTGGAGGTTCGCCGTGTCCTCTATGTTGCCTACTCTCATGAAGATCCTAGTGTCATCTGCAAAGGATGATACAGTGCTATAGGTTGTGCTCTTGTCTATGTCCGATATGAGGATGAGAAAAAGTACTGGAGCAAGCACAGTACCCTGGGGGACTGAGCTCTTAACGGTTGACGGGTTGGATTTTATTTTGTTGACTATTACACATTGGGTTCTGTTGGTCAGGAAATTGTAGATCCATCTGCCTACTTTTCCGGTAATTCCTTTTGAGCGCATTTTATGGGCAATAACACCATGGTCACATTTATCAAAAGCTTTTGCGAAATCTGTGTAAATTACATCAGCGTTTTGTTTGTCTTCCATAGCATCTAATGCCATATCATAGTGGTCCAGCAACTGCGACAGGCAAGAGCGCCCTGTTCTGAAACCATGTTGTCCGGGGTTATGGAGATGCTGTGATTCCATGTATTTTGTGATCTTACTTCTTAGCACTCTCTCAAAAATTTTTATGATGTGCGATGTTAGTGCTATCGGTCTGTAATTTTTTGCCTCTGCCTTATTTCCTCCTTTATGAAGTGGTGCTATCTCTGCTGTTTTTAGTATATCAGGAATAACGCCAGTATCTAGGCTTTGTCTCCACAGAATGTGAAGGGCCTGCGATAGTGGTTTTTTACAGTTCTTGATGAATATGGAGTTCCAAGAATCCGGGCCTGGTGCAGAGTGCATAGGCATACTGTTTATGGCTTCTTCAAAATCCAGTGGGGATAGGGTGACGTCTGATATATGATTCGATCATAGAAACTGAGTAAATTCGATACACAGGATCTTCCAGATCGAAAACCATACTGTCTGTCTGATATTATATCATTTCTCTCCAGGTGTTCTATCCATTTAGTTTCAATTATTTTTTCCAATATTTTGACTATTACACTTGTCAATGATATCGGTCTAAAATTAAGAGGGTCTTCCCTGCTTCCATTTTTGTAAATTGGAACTATGTTAGCCTTTTTCCACACATCAGCTACAACTCCTGTAAACAGGGATTCCTGAAAAATCAGTTGAAGAGGAATGCTGAGCTCAGGTGCACATTCTCTCAGAACCCATGGTGAAACTCCATCTGGACCAACTGCTTTGTTCTTATTTAGCTCCTTGAGCATTTTTTCCTCATCATCTCTAGACACCTCTATGTGCTCTATGTTGTTCTCTGGAATTCTTATTGTATCTGGTTCCCTGAAGATTTCATTTTGTACAAACACACTTTGGAATTTTTCGTTTAATGTTTCACACATTTCCTTTTCATTTTCCGTGAATCTATTTCCCATTTTCAACCTCTGAATAATATCCTTTACCTGCAATTTGTTGTTTATGAATTTATAGAATAGACCTGGTTCTGTTTTACATTTGTCTGCAATCCCTTTTTCAAAATTTCTTTCTGCCTCTCTCCTCACTGTTGTGTAGTTGTTTCTCGCATCTTTGTATCGCTGGTATGTTTGGGGGTTTGGCCTCTTCCTGTATTGATTCCATTTTTGTGTCTTTTGGTCTCTGGCCCTCTCGCAATTTCTGTTGAACCAATCCTGTTTCCTAGTTCTGCTTCTCTGTTTTGGTATAAATTTTTTTGTGCCTTTATCATATATTTCACAAAACTTGACATACATCTCATTCACTCCCTTGCCTAGCAACAAGTCTGTCCAATTATACTCACTAAAAAATTTTCTAAGGTTGCCGTAATGTCCTCTCCTAAAGTCAGGTTTTTCATTTGCATCGACCGTCATATTTTCTTCCAGATTATAACGCATTGCATACTTTATTCCCAAAAAGACATGGTCACTTTCACCCAAGGGAGGAAGGTACTGAATGTCAAATATTTCTTCCTCCTTCCTGGTAAATATCTAATCTAGCATGGAGAGAACGTCCCCCTTCCCTCATCCTCCTAGCTTGTTTAACATGTTGATACAAGAATGTTTCCAGGATGAGGTCTACAAATTTACAGGTCCAAAAATCTTCTGTTTTAGCTTCACATGCTTCCCAGTCTATGGATTTCAAGTTGAAGTCGCCGACTATCAACAGTCGTGAACTATCGTTATCTGCTCTCGCTATGATCTCTCTCATTATTGTTATAAGACCTTCTCGTTTACTATCTAGCTCCTCCTTTGACCATGTGCGCCTGCTCCTCCTTTGATGTGCGTCTGCTCCTGTTGCCTAGGATCGCAGGTTGCGACCTGTTGTCTTGGCTTTGCGTTGCAGAGTTTGTAGCGGCCGCCTCCCGGGTTAGCCCTTTCTTTTCCTTCTCTTTGGGTATGAAGCTCCAGGGAGCCATAGGGGCTCCCCACAGAAAACCAGCGTTGAATGTAATGAAACGGCATTTTCTGGGTGAGCCCCGGAGGCTCCCTAGCAACCCTCCCTCTCACCGGCCGGCGTTTTTTTCGCGTTGGTTGAAGCTTAGCTTCCGAACTGAAGCTTGGCAGCCGGCGCGGTAGGTCCGGGGCTTCCCCCTCCCCCTCTCGGGGCGGGTTAGGGCTGCGCGGACGATCGGCGTGGCAGTAAAGTATGATGGTTGCTTGTTTGCTTGTTTCCTTGTGATTGTAGAGAGTTTCTACCTGTGTTCAGTTTTTTTTTTTTTTTTTTTTTTTTTTTTTTTTTTTTTTTTTTTTACCATGTGGGGTTTGTTTTGTCATGCCCACCTTTCTGGGTGCCTAACCCCGGTCGATGGCAGATAAGGAAAATCCCAACCACAAAGGGGTTTTCCAGGGCCATTGCTCCCTGAAACCTCTCTGAAGGGGCCATGTTCTGGCACTGGTCCCTGGTAGGTCTGAACTCCTTAGCTAATGTCCCGGTCTAATATAACATACATTAGCCCGATAAGCTCCAGGGAGCCTCCGGGGCTCACCCAGAAAATGGCGTTTCATTACATTCAACGCTGGTTTTTTGCCTCTGTCACATTGCCTGCTG